>JAOEGS010002425.1:0-39350 GCA_025447755.1 Corythornis vintsioides
ATTATATATATACACTAAATCATAGTATCATAATAGTGGTGCTCATTACAGTGATCAGAAACACTGATGTTTTCCTGCCTCCTGTGTCTTTAGCTTTTCCAGTTACCCTCAATTTTTATTAATTTCCTTTGCAGACATGGACTTTTCAATAATAAATAATGTTGTAACATGACTGAAGTCATAAACATGACCTTCGTTTATGTGGCATCAGTCATTCTGTCACCTGGTTAAGGTGACATTTATTGCTGTTTCAGGTGGTGATTTTTAAAACAGCTACCTCATGTAGTAAACCCATAACCTTTACAAGGTTTACTTGTTCTAAGCGAACTATATTGTGTTTGTTCCCTTTCCTATACTAGGGCTAAACAATATTGTCTCATGCCAGAATTTTCCATTTATACTTTCATATAGTTTTTACCATCCTGAATTTCTGGGACAACATTAATCTACTCTTGCTCTTCCATTACCTGGCAGTTAAGATAAATGACTATAATCTATCAAGGGTATTGTAGAAGGTAAATTAATTCCTAATAGTCAGCATTTGCTGATTGAAGTGAGGTGATGTAGACTTTATTTACTTTTTTCATTGTTCCTTGCAGTTGTTTTAGGAGTTTTTGAAAATAAATATCATACCACTTTCTCTTGAGTACTGTAAATATACCTGCTCAGTGTAGTGTCAACAAATGCCCAGTGGCTTATACAGAACACTAGCTATGCTATATAAATTTGTAATAAGTAATTTCAGGAGAGAGATTGCTGCAGTCTTTATGGAAAAAATAACAAAGAACATCTATATGATCTCTATACACACTTCAGTGTAATGGAAACACAAGTAATCCAGTCACAAGTTTCAGAACATTAGAAGCAAAGAAAAAATTGTGTTGATTTCTTTTACATTTTACTTTTCCATTTTGTCACAGCCTTAACCTACAGGCTGCTATAAAAATACTGTTCTCCTAGAAGCTTATTTAATACACCCAGGATTTTAGAAACGTCACCATTAAAGAAAAAGAGGGTCTTCTGTCACACCTGTGACAGCCTGTGAAGCTCATAGGGGATTTCCCAATACATTACTTCCGCATTTTCCATAGAACATTCCTTTGCTCAGATTTCTATTTAGCAACTTTATTCACATCACACACTCCTTCTCTGCACCCTGAGATAAAGGACTGTTTTCCCAGGAAAGTAACTGAGGTCATAGATTTTATTTTCCTTGCCAATAAAGGGACTGGAATACACTCAAGACAACAAACTAGTTAAGTAAAAAGAATTTGCTGTAACTAGTGGACTAGAATCTAACTTCTGTCAACTGGTTTTACAGCTGCGCAGAAACTGGCCCACACATTGCAGAACTCTCTCAAAGGTAGTTCCAGATCACTAATGACACAGTCAGATTAATAAAATAGCAGCATTAACTAGGATCACTAGACTGATACTTCTAATTTTGTCCCAGTGATTCATTCTGCAAAGGTCATTTTCTTAGATTGTCCTTTGGCTTGATGGTCCTGTATTTGTCTTCTGCCTTCATGTCAGGTTAACTTGGTCCATCTGAAATGATACCTACATTCATTCACTCAACTTCAAAGAAAAACTGAATATGTTGATTCCAGAGGAATACCAAAATATTTAAATAAATCATATCTGTTTGTTAAAGGACAGGATCAAGTAAAAGAAAATCTGTGTTAATGTTAGCTACTGATGAAATGTAATCTTGTTACATCTTAAAAAGGAAAGAAGCTTCACAGGTATTCCTATCAGGAATGCACTCATCCTTTGAACATCTCTCCTGGCAAGAACAGCTTTGTAATTTAATTGGCAGATCAAACTGCACATTCACCAGTGGAAAAGGTTACTGTACATCATATAAATTAAAGGCCAACTAGTAACATGTTTAAGAATGAAGTTTAGTACTAAGTTTGTATAGGAGTTTGAAAATTAATTATTTCAGCTGACATTAATGTTTCAGCTATATGTAAATTATGCATTAGAATGTAACTGCAGAACAGGGAGAGATCAACTCTTCAATTTTGGCTAAATGTAAATTACATTTACACTCACTGAAAGTCTCCTTAACCCTGCCAGTAATGTCTAAATGAGAAATTGGCTCACTATAGAATGTTATAAGGAAGTCACAGCTTTGCTTTTTTTTTTTTTATTTATAATTGTAAAACTCATTCAACTGTCTTGGTCTTAACCACACTACCACTGTTATATGGGAGGTGATTTTTTTTTTCCAAGAGTATTCACTTCCTAGCTGGTAGGACTGTTCTAATTATTATTAAATAGAGAAAATAAAGTACTCAGTGTTAAAGCTTCAGCGACCTCCAATTATGAAAACCCCTTATTTTAATAGCCTCTTATTTTTAAGAATTGACTGTCTTGGAAAGTAGTTAGAATTATTCGGGAGTAGAATTTTTTTCTCCAAAATTCCAAGAAAATCAATGATATTGTGAATATTTACTAGATAATTGTCTTTCTATCTATTTATCAATCTATCTGTGCATCTCTGATAAAAGAAGAACTGTTCCATAAAGATTTTTTTTTTTCTGTGGGATGCCATTTAAGATTATAATATTTTTTAAATTAGAAATTTGTTCTATATTGTGGTCTTCTTTCTGGTTCTCAGAATAAAACCTTTCTTCTGCTAATTGTGATGTTTGGTCTGGTGGGAATGTTTTTGAACATTTGAAGAGAAATGCAACAACTATGAATTAAATAACTGCAGATATTTAAAGTTGGTGCAGATATGAGGCTTCTTTTATGTAGAATACACACGTGTTTTTCATTGTGGCTACTTTTCTAAGAAAAATAAGCAAGAAGGAATTAATCATCTGCCAGCAAAAGAGCTGCAAAATGTTCAATGTATGATGAACACTAGGTTTGCAGAATGTGGTTATGCATGCAGAATAATCCATTATGGTACTTTGAAACAGCACCAGGATGGGACTTTTTAAAGAAACAAATGAGTCAAGCTACTCTCTGACAGGATTGTAACTAAACTTCTGATAAGAAAAATGGATTTTTAGTTCAGGATTGAAAAATACGTTTTCTGAAATCACAGATTAGGGTATAGAATTCAATGAATCTTGTCATAAATTGAACACAAGCCACGTTTAACTATAAGGATTCATCTAAGTCTGATCCCTAAAAGTGGTGGGATTACACATGTACAGTGAAGCAGTCTGATACTGAATAAACAGGAATTTCCTGTAGTGCAGGATTACAGGACTGATTGCAGGGTCAATAAGGCTAATAGTTTCTTGCAGGCCATACAGAAGTGGAAAAACCTGCACCTTGAATTTAATGTTTTATTAGCAAGTGAACAAACTGTATTGTTAAAAATAAACATTATGTCACTCAGATAAATACTTTTTCCTAGAGTAATTAGCTTGCTTTTCTATTTTATCCCACAGAAACAAGTTACAAAAATGCCCTTCAGAAGTTTTTGATTAGAAAGCAGAAATTGAAACTTGGGTGGCCAAGTCGGTCACTACAGGTTCCATCCATATATAATTGGAAAAATGAAATTCACATTAATTCTTACAAAATAAATGGAGGAAAATGGAGCAAAGCATATAATGGCCTTAATTTCATATGATTATCTGAAACATCCTGATTTTCAGTTGGCTCTTCAAAAATTGTGATGACATTACTTGCAGCCTGGGGGGTGGTAAATGTTGCTGTACTTAGTGGTATGTCTGTAGAATATAAATCTGAGCTTTTTGTTTTGGTTTGGTTTGGGTTTTTTTGGTTTTTTTTTTTGTTTTGTTTTTTGTTTTTTGTTTTTTTGTTTGTTTGTTTGGGGTTTTTTTACAAGCAGTACTGTGGAAGACTTACAGTTGTCTTTTAGTATGTGCTAAAAAACAAAACCATAATCATTGTTTGATAAATGTATGTTTTAAAAGTCATGAGCTATAGAATGAACACCTTTTTTAAACTCTAGTTAGAATCTCAGGTGAGAAAAGGTAATAATCAGAAAGATAAGATGCAATTTTATATTTATGCAGTTTTGACTGTTTTGTGCAAGGATATGATGACCATTTAAGCAGAAGGTATTTTTATACATCCCAAATTTATGATGATAAAACTATAACTGAATGTTCTTGCAAAAATATATTTTTTTTCTATAAGCAGAATAATGCAAAAGATTTGAAAAGCAAAGGCTGGTTTCAGAATGTGAGGCCCTAAGGTTTAGGAATATAATAGAGAAAAATCAAATTCAGGGACATCAGTCAACTATAGTAGGAATGTAAAGAAAACCTGAGGGGAGTAGGCTGAAAATGGATCATCTAGGCAGGAAGCAACTATTGTGCTCTTATGACCACATTTCTTTCCCATGTGGTCAGAAATTCAGGACTTTCAAAAGCTGCTCATGTGATATGTCCTGAAATGAACAGGTTGAAGAAGGACAGAAGAAGCCTTTACAATTCTGCATCACATTGTAGTCAATGCACCATCAAAGACACCTGATGAAAGGTGGAAATACTCAATTGTTCTCTAAAGATGGAAAAAGGTCTCTGCAGGCATTTGAAATGAATAGAACTTTGAGAAATTATGTCTGCTGAAGAGAAGATTGCAAACTCAAAGTCCTTGCTAAGGAACAGTTCAAAATATTATTTGACCCTGCAGGATATAAATATTCTCTTTTCTGTAATATTTCCTACATAGCTAATTATGTATTACATTGCAGTTTGCCATTACAGAAGGAAAATCTATTGTGATTTTCTAAAATGCATATGAAGAGAATATGAACATGAAGCAGGGAGGCTGTATGCTTCTTTATATCCTCTAGTGTTATTGTGTTCATTTTTCAATACCCAGACATCAAAAAGACATGACGAGTGTACAGAGAATTCAAATTAGTTTTGGCTAATTAGATGCGATAACAAACTTTTGTATTGAAAGATAAAAGACTTTTTTTAAAAGGTATTGCAAGGAATATAAATGTAAAGAAATAAATTAAATATATTCCTATTGAATGTGATATCCTGTTATAACTGATAACAAAATGGAGGAATTTCATCAAGTAACATACTGTTAACTAGTGTTTCTTATATAGTGAAACTATATAAAAAGAGTGTTTTTGCATTAAGTGGGAAATACACTAAATAATGTGATAGGCATATCTTGTTACTTTTTCTTTCTAAACATAATTTTGTGTTTTGTAATTATATGATAACTTATTTCAATTTAGGTAAATCCAGAAAAAAATTTTTGAGATGCTTAGCAAGGTGGACCTGATATAACTCATTATCATATTGGCTGTAAAACAGATGGCAATTCAGACTTTTGCTGAAATACTGAATGCGGAAGAAAAGATGAGACAAAACCCCAAATACATGTATAACCAACAGAGCATGGTCTCTTTTAAGTGCCCATGACTTATTCTCAGTATCTAAAGAGAAAGCATGTAATAAATGTTGTTATGTTAAAGATATACCGAAGTGCTGCTTTGCAAATGAGGCATTTTAAGATATGGATAGTACCTTTATTTTTGGCAATATTTCAAATTGTTGTTTCAGCTCTGAAGGATTGTATTGCCAGTTGAATTAATTTTGTTAATCTTTCGAGTATTGGAGATGTAAAGCAGATGAATCCATGATGTGCCCAGTTATCTATTGCTTTAATAGCTCTATTAGTTGAAATAATAGGAAAAATGCTTGGTGGCTCTTCTACTGAAACTTTTGCTTTATGAGGAAAAGATGGCACACTGGGACAACTTGTCTTTCCCAAATGAGTCTTCCAAACTTTAATGTGGGGTTAGAGAAATATTCATTTGCTATGGCTTTTGCATAGCAAAGAGGGTAACATGGGCTTTTTGAATTATACGGGATGACACTATAGCAATTGGAAAAAAGAAATACCAGTATTTTTAGATAAAATCTTTAAGCTTATGCACCATCCATAAAAGTCCATGCTGCCATGTTCCCCGTGTGAAATTCAACTACAGACAACACTGCTACACTCTTGTTGGCAACTTGTTTGACTTTACAATGTCAAAACCAATGCCAAATTAGCCCCCGTATAGTGTTCAGTCCTAAACTGGCTTGGAAATTATTATGGACATTACCAAATAAGCGTTATGGAAACTGGAATTCTTAAACGTTGGCACTCTTTTCTCAAAAATATTTATCAACTGATGAGCCTGAAAAATTCAGATTATCACCCTTATTCTGTAAAATGGCAAAATAACAGAAGGAGAAGCAGCTGGAAGAGGAGGAACAACAGCAGGAGGGATCATAAAAGCACCAGTTTGGGGGTGATTTACACCCTTCTCACTGGCTCAAACATACCAGTAATTGCAGAGGGGACTTGAAGGGAGAACATAAGCATGAGAAGAGCAGTGGGAAGCATTAAGCCATGACCATATGTAGAAATGTTCTGAACTGGCAGGTGATACAGAAACATTTTTATAATGATCCTCCTGGGAGCCTGTTCTTAGACATATCTTTTTTGCAACATACCTTAACTGTTCTTAGTTTGCATGGTAAGGTTGGGATATATGCAGATGAAACCTTACTTCAATTAGAAGACATAATTATTTAAGGCAATGTAACCTTAACAATTCATGATTAATTTTGGAAAAAGGGGAATCTGGTATTTACTTTGTTGCCTATTGTTCTGGAAATTGAGTTCTTGTTGCAGTAGGATGTGCTGTTGTTTTGGCTTAAAAAACAACAACTTTTGTTTTTTAAAACAAACAAAAAAGTGATTTGCAGGGTGGCAGGATTACTTTTGCATGTGAAGGCACTTTTTGTAACCTAGCATCTGTTTTACTTTAGTTGTATTTGAACGTGTAATGCATTACAAGATGGAGATTGTAGTACAACCTTTCTATCTTGATGAAATATGCTGAAATATAATGAAGACTTTTCTCAGCCAGTGTTTGCTTTTAGGGATACTGCCCCATGGGAGAGCAGAGAGGATGTGTCTAAGTGTCTCTAGTGAGGTTTTCTTCTTCTTGGGTTTGTCATCATTACAGAAGAACCTGCATTAAAACGTATTGCTTCAGGGACATCCAGTATATACGGGCTTGATATGAACTTGGTCTCAGTGTCTGCAACAGCTCTAAGGACATAGTCTCTGAAGTTTATGTGAAAATTTTACTGCTCAGATTATAGAGTGAGACTAACTGCAATATCCAGGATCCTTCAAAAATCTGTACCTGTTAGAGGATTTTAACAATTCTTATGATGAAAATGAGAGATAACAGGTAATAGGCAATTTATAATAGATAATAACAGGTAATAGATAATAGAAAAGAAATCCAGTGTATTATTGCATATCCTATGTTCTGCCTATCTTAGTGTCTTTCAAGAAGAAATAAAGGCAAAACCAAGAGGAAATTAAGATAGGCAGAACATAGGATATGCAATAATACACCGGATTTCTTTTCTATTATCTATTACCTGTTAGTTAGACAGTGTCTTTCAAGAAGAAATAAAGGCAAAACCAAGAGGAAATTGTCTTTCCTTTCTATACTACTTCCTACCCTGTTTAAAGTTCGCTCAGATGTCTGTCACAAACAGCACCACTCAGAGCAGCCAAAGGACACTCAATCATAATGCAGATGTTTGAGCTTCTCAAACTCTGCTGATCCTTGTGTGCTCTGCAGTATGACAGAAAAAAGTCAGCTATACTCATGGGTTAAGCCGTTATCACACAGTCTTCCACTTCTGGAGGATGTTAGGTGTTGAATGGGATGTTCATAGGAGGCGGAAGACAAAAATGAATTTTTCATTCTTTGAATTTCAATATAATGGTTTTATTACCTTAAACTGGAAAAGTGACAAAACTGTAGTAATTCCACTGCATTTTACTGAAAGATTTGAACAGCAAATTTCAGCTTCACATTTTAATCCTAGTCAGTAATATCGAAGACTAAGAGAACCATGGCTGTCTACTATGGGAATGAGCAATTTACTACTCTGATGCACAGAGCTCAGTGCTGCTACCTTCCAAGATCCCATTTGCTAGACATACTTAGAATACTGAATTAGCAGCTCTGTAGGGAGTAAAATTTAACCAGAAATACCATCTGGATTTTGTCTGAACCAGAACAGTAGAAGTATCTTCAAATAAATATTTGGTTCATGTTAAGCAGAAAATAAGCTAATTAAGTAGTGTATTTTTGTTTTGTTTTGTTTTCATTGAGAAATATCTCATAGCTACTAAAACTTTAAGCTATTTTCAGTTTTGGAATCAGGCTGATAATGAAATACTAGAAGAGAAATTGAGTAAATTAGTTTCAAGAGAGCTTTGCACTTCACAGGTCTGTCTATGTGCATGCAACTGCAGTGCTTTAGAGATTCATACCAATTGTTTAAAAGAAAGCTGGAAATAGGCGGACTTGCTGAAGGTCACTTGAAGTTTGTGACAGAATAGGGAATTAAACTATCCATTCACTTAATTCCAAATCAGGTCTATAATCATGACTTGCCTTTGCTTCCAAGTATCCAGCCAGTCCCTGCCTCTGCCAGAAATTTTCTGCATCAGAAGTCAGTTAATAAATTTGGCTCTGGTCCACAGAAGGATTTATGTGCACATGTAAGAAACTGTGATCATCAAAATACCTACTTTGGCACCAAAAGTCATCAGAAAAATTTAACTGGGAACCAGAAGTTCTGCTTCTGTGCATAGGCAAATTATCTCAGGCAATTTCAGGCTGAGCAGCCTGTGATTATCTTATGTCCAATCCAAACAATGATCATTAAATTAGATTTTCTCACTAAATCCTGTACAGGCAATATCTGAAGGCATGTTCTCAACACACCTCTCAAACACTTTCTGGGTAATATCCACACCTAACATAATAGTGATAGCCAGTTTTATTTTTAAAGAAGGGAGTCACTACCACTTGCTTTGTTAATTCTCCTAATTAATTGTTCTGTAGCTCATGACTGTCATGAAATAATATTTCTAGTTTGGGAAAAAAAATAAGGTATTTTCCTCATTTACTGTTATAGCTTATACCATCTTTAAGCAAAATTTAGTCTTGCTTTTTGCATTATGCTGTATGTAAGAGAACAAAGACCCAGTTAGCATTGAATTATTTAAGGTGCTCTAAATGATTTGCTGAAATACATTATGACAGTAATGGTCAGTTTGAAAATTTCTTGCTAGAAGACGTATAAGGCATCATTATATACATAAGCCTATATAGACTTACATAACAAAAAATAGACATTTTCTGTGGCTGAATATTAACAAGCCTAAAGGAAATGTAATAAAAATATAGCAAACTTTTAGTTATCTCTAACTGTAGACTTGAAATAATGCCACAGTTAAATATATATTTCTGTAGTTTTTGGAGAAGAGAAATTAAAATTTTCTTCATTGATGACATGTTTTATCAAGCTTTTTAATATCATGTTTTAGTATGAATTACAGCTGTTTTAATTTGCATGTCTTGTTTTGGCTTTTGAATTCTTACATTCACCAGCTTTGCTTCCATTACTATTACATTTAATATTTTGCATTTTATTTTAAAGTACAAATTCCAAATATGAAGTTGTCTTTTTTTTTTTTTTTTTTTGGTAACCATATTGATAAACCCTGTGTAAATTTCAGAGTCTATCATAACTAGCTAAATTATTTCCTTCCCATTTCAAATTACATTTAAGAAAAAATGTGAAAACACAAATCTACCCTGAAAAGGCTTTACATCTATTTCTTCCTCTTTCACCCTTCTTTTCAGGGTTTCTTTACATAAGAATAATTAATTTATATGTGTTCCTACCTAATAGTTGCAGCCTACTCACAGACCTAGTACAATCTTTGGTAACATGAGAACACACAGAGCGAAGTTCCTTTAAATCTGATAAGTGATTCAGCCAAGAGAGTACAGTGTTCTTCTAGATCTTTGTTATATAAAAGTGCATGGAAGAGCAGTGGCATATATGTGAGATAACATATGGTGTTGACATGAACTACAGTGGTTGTACTGACAGTAGATGAAATTAAAAATTAAGGAACCTGGGGCAATCAATTCATTGGTCTGTAAATTACATGATGCTGTGATTAATTTTTTCCCTGCATAATATATGGTTGCTCTTTCTCTTCTTCCTTGAATCTTCCTATTACAATCAGTTATTTTGACAGCCAAAAGTGATTGCTGAAGTGCAGCTGTTGTACTGAAGGTAATGTCTGCTTTTTTCTCATAACAAGCATAACACTCGAGTTTTCTTTACTGTGATTAATATAGTTACATATTATAAAGCATGTCTATTAGCCACCATTTACTCACAGAACTATCAGGAACGTGTCTATTATTTGGTAAGGCTAAACCTAAACTGAGAAATACTTCTTTACTTTTTTTTTTTCTTAAAAAAAATGTTTGCTAAAAGTTAATCATCCAGGTAACATCACAAGCTCCTGCCAAATGTCAATGTACCCAGATATAGGAAGAGACCCATTTAGAAAAATGCTGCTCAAAATATGACTTTGCCATATTCTTAAATGACTGTACTATATTGATCAAATCCAGCTACATGTAGTCCCTGGCATCCTATTAGGCATCAAGTGGCTTGAATCCTGAATATCTCATTTGGCCCTCATTCATATCTTAATTAAAAGACTTGCCTTCCTCCTAAACAAGGAGCCTGTGTGTAGTCCTGCCTCCTATGTTCAGTGGTTCTGGAATCCAATACTGTCTGACTTTTTTTTTTAGAAATTCCACACAAGGAGGGTTTAACATTTAGTGTAAAATGTACTTATTTGAAGATATTTGGCATTACCTGGAATTTTGACTTAACAATGCGATACAGCAATATACTGAATTCATAACACAAGCATAATCTACTGACTGCAATATACAGCTGAACCAGAATAAAAATGTGCTTCCCATTACTGATCCCTGTATGCTCATCATCATGGCACTAACCATCCCTGGTCACTGGGAAAGACTATGTGGGTAAAAAGCTAACTCAAGCCTGTTTTTATCTTCAAAGATCATTAGTTGTCCGTTTTTTGTACTTTATGTTGGGTTGATCCATGTATACCTTTTTTTCCCTCACCCCACACTGATCTGGGTAGCTTAGGAAGACATTACTCTCTACTAATTATCTCAAGGAAGACTGTCTATACAACCTGCAGACCCACTGGTGCAGCTATATGCTGCAACACTGGTTGCCCACCAGTCCCCTGTGTGTTGAGAGAAGTTCAGCTTTCTCTGTAGTGACTGGTGATCATTTCTTACCTTCTTCCCTGAGCTTAACTTTCTTGCCTATCTCCTTTGAGTCTTCTTTCTTTGCAGGAGTGTGTTGGCCATCACAAGTGGAGATATAAAAGGCAATTAAAAAAGAATCACACTCAAGTGGGGTAACTTTGTCTTCAGAGTTGCCTCTGTCGCATCTCTAATTTAAGGACTGGAGTAACTGGGCATATAGCATTAGCACTTTTTAACTGATTACTTAGTAAGGTGGAGTTAATCTGGGCCTATGTACCTCCATATAATGACATTCCACTGGAAAGCCAAGAACCTGTAATACCAGTTTTTTAAGCAGATCAGAAGTCTTTTTTTAAAACTTGATGTTACAATCACTGTTTGACCGATTTACTTTACACTTTGTTCTATTAACAGTACATTTTAGCAGACTATCACAAGACATGGTGTGTAAAATCCCCCTTTGGGCATTTAATTTCCATATTTTTAGTTTGTTAGACATATGTGCATTCCCCAAGTATGTTCACGTGCTCTATATGTGTGGGTATTGGACAATTTGTGTATATGCTAGATGGTGAAAATGTCATAGAATAACACCAATGATATAGTAAGCTTCACTGTAAGATGTTTGTCAGAAGTAAAAGGAATTTTTATAACTCTCCGCATTTAAAAAGATGCATATTTTATTTAGTGCACTTCCTGGAATTACTCACATAACAGTCAAAATCTACTAGCACTTTTTTTTTCTACTAAGTATGAATAAATTGATTGGCAAAAAAATTGTTTCCTCTAAATATGAGGAGCTCTACTCAACTGTTGATAAAACAAAATCCAGAACACATAATCAGTGGGAAAAGAAAACAGTTGAGTGTTTATTATGTTCTTTCATTCCACATTTTAAAAACTTGTATGTTTTTGACTTTATGCTTACATAAGGAAAAGTAAAAATCTTGTGCCATTTATTCCCACTACACAGACATATACAGTGGCAAGCCAACAAAGAATGGAAAAAACTGCCTCTTTCTATGTAAGGGAAGTGGCAGAATCAATAGAATTAATATTGATGACCGTCTTATCTGTTTCTGATTACGTTAGATAAATCTAAAAACTTTTACTGCATTTATCTTTTATCAGTCACTGAAATTATTGTAAAATGTCACAGGTTTCCTACTACAGAAATGGAAAGTCATTCATTAACATTATTTTGAGTGTCAACCTGTTATCTTCCATCAAAAAAAAATGCACAGCAACAGACAAAACCTTCTCAAGTCCTGTTATTTATGCTTATATACAAAATCCTTTTTCTCCTGTAATGTGGCTTGACAAAATTGGTTGTCATGATAGTATAAATATAATTTCTTTATTTGTCATATTCTATCTAAATTCTAAAATTTTCATTTTCCAAATATTTTTAAACCATGTAAGTACAAAATCAGGGAATCACATTCTTCTTAGTTACACAGGTCATTGAATTATATTTGTTGTCTAATCCAAGTACATTATTATAATTATATTAAGTAGCTTCTAAAATGCCTGCTTATGAAATAGATCCGAAATTAATGCATTCTGAAGAATAAGCATGGGGTTTTTTTTTGTATCTCATTCTCAGTTTGCAGTTTCTCTGGATAAAAAATAAAATAAACTTCTTATATCAAGTAAACATTTTCCATCTTGCTAGATGTCACTTGGAGTTAATTTTTCCTTCTTGCATTTCTGTAAAGCTAGAAGTCTTATTATGTCAACAAAGGCCTCTTGATATATGCTGTATTTATTCAAACCTTAGCCACAGATCTTTTCAGAGATACTGCCCTTCAACACTTGTCCGTGCCAAGTGTGATCCTTTTAGGAAGTGCAGAGAATCTGTCTTACTGCAAGTCACAGTGTATCTTCCTGGCCCTTTGCAGACAAACACGCACTCATTTTACTTGTGCCCAGAGCTGGCTAAATGCCAGCAAGCTTCAATCTGAAAGCTGTGCATCTTTGTTAGCATGGTGTTGTACTCTCGTTAGGATTACCATATTAGCTTGAGCACACAACCCACAGATCAGGGCTGGCTGGCATCCGTCCAGCTTGGAGCACAGGCAACAAAGGTATGCAACACCCAGAGGTGAAAATTACCATACTGAAAATTAGACAAGTTCTGGTGTGAAGGTTACACAGCCATTTAAAAACAAACCAACCAAAACAACAAACAACAAATCCAAGGGTTGGATTTATGCCCAATTTATGTCAAATTGTTATTTGGTTGTGATATTTATTTAAATAATAAGTAAAAATCAATCATTAAGTTCAATATAGTTGTTGGAAACTGCTGAATACATTAATGTTAGTTTACAAATATTGAAAATCATTTCAGGTTTTCCCACTTGAATTCAAGGATTTATAATACCAATTTTTTTTTGTTTAGCAAGGTGTGATGCTTGTTGTGTGTCATTTGAAATACCAAGAATAACTACAGTTATCTCAAATAGCACTAGACACCTGTGTTTAGACAATTTAATCAAGACCCTAATCAATACAATTAGTGATGTTTACAAAGTGGTTTAGCTGATGAGATGTACTTTTGAGTCATGTTGCTTTCTTGCCTCTACTGAGGGCGTCACTAGATCTCCAGGGTGTAATTTTGTTCCTTAGCAGTATGATACTGGAGGCAGGCAGAGGTTACCAGGTACAGCACAGGCCCTACAAGGCACTTCTGTGTATCTGAAGCAGCAGCTGGAAGATAGTCTTCATATCTAGATTTGACATCTCAATGAGGGGTTGACTCTCAGTCTGTCCCACTGATAATTCTTAAGTTTGTATGGCGTAATTTGAGATCTTGAAAAAACATTGCAGGAATGACCATGGGCCTCTAGCCTAATGATTAGGATGGCTTGCCAGGAACTAGATGTCAAAGTCACAGTTTCCACTGTCATGATTATTTCATCATTTTATCTAGCAACTGCAAAACAAATAAAATGTACCTTTGTTTAAAGATATGGGAACTTTTATCTTTCACCATTTAGTCCCCAACTATTAACAACAAACCACAATCCTTTTTCTGTCTGGCCAAATTAGTCTATAAATGATTGACCTACTGATGTGAATGACTGACTAACACTGTCAAAAGCGAGTTTCCTGTATCCAGCTTTTTCTTGTGTTGCAGCATGGAATAACTCAGAGACACATCAGTCACCGTAATCATTATGTTTAATAACCTCAGTTGAGAATGAAACAAATTCCACAGTATCAGTGGAATTTATATAAAACAGCCCAGTGAAGAGAAATATTTTAGGTGGCTTGAAATTTCTGTGCACTGGAAAAGACAAAATTATGTTTAACTTAAAAACCCCCATTAATTCCTGTTTACCAAAACTGACTCTTCTGGCCATTGGGAATTTCTTAAACTGTTCTCTCTCCAGAGATTTTGCATAAGAAATGAGGCTGTGGATTTCCTGACATCAGCCAGTGACCTAAAACATACAACTAAAATGTCACCTCAACACTTGTAGTGTTGAAGACCTAGTTTCCAGCTGCTTGTTCAGTGTTAAATCAGGAGCATGTAGAGATACAAGTCAAACCCTGCTTTATCAAGTCCCATGATACAGAAGCATGGGGATTTTTTTTTAACTCTCAGGGAAGGGCCTCAGTACTGCAATGTTTTTAAGAATCCAGATATTGATCATAGCCATTCTGATAATTTCATTGGGGTTTATGATGCAGGACAGAGATACTTAAGTTTGGCTCTGTATATTATAGAAATGTACACATCTGTATATATATGTATACATATACCCAGAAAAATATAACTTAACACAGGAATAATATCTATTTTTGCAACACAAGATTAATTTAATATTTTCAGACATGTAATACTTGCTGCAGGGTGCTGTTTTCCTGAAGAACTTTTTTTTGGCAATGCTTTGACCCCATTTTCTTCTCTTCTTTTGACAGCTTTTCCCATAGGGAAGACAGCCAGTTTGACTTACATTATCCTTGAACCTCTTGTCACTTACGTGGCATTAATTTCTGTAACCAAGGCAATATCACAGCAGAGTTAAAAATCAAACCTCTTAGAATAGCCATGTCTAGATTGATTCTCCTTTCAGACTGCATACTAAGCTTCCAAATGAGCTTCTGAGCTTCCAAAATTACAACAGACAATAGACTTACCTTCCAATCCCAAAGGAAGAAAGTGGAACCCTTCTTTTCATGATCTTCACGTGAGCTTTTCACTGAGAAGAAGCAATCCAGGTATTTTGCAAATTAGGTAATACACATGCATCCAGCAAAGGTGCTGTGAATGATAAAACTATGAAATAAGAAAACAATTATGGGTTAGTAGCTGAACAAGCTTCTAGTTGTTGAGAAGACTATTTTTAAAGTAAAATGCCTGGTATCTTTTGTATAAAAAATAATCCAAATTGTATAGTAATATAGTGGGGAACCGATTTTCCTCCCACACAGATGTACATGAAGTAAGCATGTTTGCATAAGTGTAAAACTGCTATGAATGGAGAATTATGCCTTCTGTCTTCTTGAGATAATGTTACATTCTCTAGGACTTAGCAGTATTGAAAATGGGAACAGATGAGACAAAAAAACGCTTTATTTGTTAAAAAAACCACAACCAAACAAACAACTAACCAAAACCTAATAAACAACCAAAAACCTGCAGCACCCTACAAAAAAACCCCAACATTTAGCACATAAAATATTTAAAATGTAAAGCACCATGTGCTGGATCCGTGACATTGATTCCCATTTTACAGCAGTGTTGTTCCTGCACATTTCTATGAATTAGGAAGATAAAATGAATCCAAAGCCACAGAGGTGGATTGGCTGCTTATATTGATTTATTATTAAGTCACCATCTTTTGCTAACTCTGAGTGTGCTCTGAAAAGAGAGGGCCAGTAAAAAGCAACTTCACTGCCACAGGGAATGTAACTGTTTAGAATAAATAGGAAAAGATCTCTTGAGTGGCTCATCTCAGTGAATTTGCTGAAATAGCATTTCACACATGTCAGTACACAGTGACTTAGGTTGATTCCTACATTTGACCTTTATTTGCTGAATGACCTTTTCTTCTGTCAATAATCATATTCAGGTTTATTATCTACTTGATAGTCCTTCACCATAACTTAACTGTCATTTTGTGCTAATTTTCCATAAATTACTTCAGAAAAAACAAACCACTCAATAACAAAGTATGAATTCGGAGAGTGCACCTTTAACATGATTTGTACTGGCATAGTCCCCATGTGGCTGTGATATAAATATTGACTGTGTCAGTACTGTGTCAAGTATCAGTCCCAAAATTATCAGGTGTATTCCAAGTCTCTAGAGGATACTTCGGTTTGTACTCTGAAGCATAATGTTGAACAAAATATGAAATGTCACAGACTTCTGTATCCAAGATTTGGTGCCCTACATAATGCCAGAGTTACATCACTCCTTTGTCATTTCCAAGTAGACGTATTTTAATTTTCCATAGGGCAAGCAGGTTTCTCAATTTTAGACTAATTAGGCTTGACAACTTTCTGTTTCCACGTTATTTGAATTGTTGTTCCAACATATCCTTTTGTTTTGCCAGCTATTGCCTATAAATATTTATGTGGTTATTTATGTTAATATATCTCATTTTCTCACTCCATTAAATGAAAGTACAGTGGAATTATTAAGGTTGTAAGAAAAATTCAAGAATATTACAAGAAGAAGGAATCAATGTTGTCCTTATTTATTTAGATTTAGTGCACTTGCATATGTCTGTTGTTTAGTTATTTCTAATATAACAAGAATTTATTTTCTCAATTTTAAACATGGGACTTATCAAAGACACCTAGTTTAAATGAAATATTTGTCTCAAAGCTCCTCTTCAGTTCTTTTCTTTTAAATGGAGCTTGTAATTACTAGAATACATTTATTTGCTAAGATGAATTACAGACTGATCATAGATCCTTCTCAGATGCTTTTTCTTTTGCCTCTGTGGAGATTTTGGATATTGCTGGGGTGAGGAATTCCCCTCACTAGTGTATGATGTCTGTCAGAGTTTAAGTTTTTGTTTTGCAGAACAAAGCTGTTGTCTGGTGTGTTTTGTCTTGTTCTTTGTGGTTTTCTTTTTGCATTGCATATAAGAATGACTCTGGAATTTAGCAACATACTGCTGAGATGCACACATAGATAACTATTACAGTGGTTACCATTAATTGACAAGAAGTTGATATAGATTTTTTTTTTCAGTAGGAAATTACAGCAGTTACGAGGAAATATGTTTAAGCTTTCACAAAATTTAGGCAGAATTGTTCTAGAATTCTTTGTGTGAATGTGACTACTTCATTCAGATAATCTCCAAGAAAAGGAAGAAGGTAAATTATCAGGAAAATGTAGTATTTGAAGACATTTTATATAACCTTACCTTAGAATATATTACTTTAATGAGTTTATATAGATCCAGGCAAATTTAGTGTATTTCAAAACTTTCACAACTGTGCTACCAATCATCAGGTTTTTTTATGGTTTTGTTGTTTTGTTTTGTTTTGTTTTTTTTTTTAATACATATAAAATGACAGATATAAAAAGAAATTCAGAAACATTTTATTTGCTTTTAAAATAAATTCTGAAAAATTAAACAGTATTGAAAATGTTTAGGACAAATGGAATCTCTCCTAGAATTACTAAACTACTGTCTCTGTTAACTAGGTATAAGATATTTTTGATGGGTTTTCTAAGGCTTACTTTGCAATATCTACTCTTAAAAAACTATGTAAGACTGTCCAAGCTCCATATGTTTTTATGATTGCAGTTATATTTTTATTTATTCATCTTTGTTAATTAAAATTTGCATTACTAAGCCCTCTTATTCATTTGTTGCTGAGCATGTTTACTTTTGACTAGTATTCAGGTAATTGTTAATGTCTCAATTAACAGTTAACCAGAATTTTGAAATGTCCAGCAGTAATGAAAAAGCCAGCAACAGCAGGAGTAAACCAGCAATTATCAGCAATCATAAAGCAAGTTGAGAAGGATTTATTAAAATTCATATCCCAAGTTTGAAATAAACCAAAATGTAGTGATCACAGTGTGCTATTTTACTATTCTTAAAGACAAATTATATAAATAGAGGTATTTGCTTGTAACTTTTAAGTGCCAGCAGTCTAAGCTGTGGAGTACTTTAGAATTCAATTAACGTGAGAAGCTGAACAAAACAAATCTAATAGCAATGCCAGTAAATGTTCAAGTTTGGTATCTAAAAATCCAGCTTGGGAAGGAGGAGCATACTGTAAAAGTTGCATCTTAGTTCCCATATCAATGCCTGTTAATGAAGATGAATGCATAAAACCAAACACAGGAAATAAATTTATTATTTTAAATATTAAGTTAATCAGTTTCTTTTATCATCTCTTATTCAGAGCTTCCCAAAAAACCCACAGGGCTTAAACACCTTCAAACTATTTCCCTAGGATTTCAGTGCTTACTACAGTCAGCTTATGAAAATCAGCATTGCTTCATTGACACCAAACTAAGTTTCTGATGCAGAAAATTAAGTCAATAGAGATCCTTCTCCTTTGATACCAGATGAGGAGCTAGTGGTTGTTCTCTACTTGCTCTCATTTACTATAATACTATCAGTTAAGATTTCTTTTGAAATGAAATACAGCAAATGGAGGTGAGAATCATGCTCACACAAAACGATAAAAAGAATAAGCTTTGTCAGGCAGTGTTTATACAGCAGCAGCAGCTGTGGACCACCTGGACTTCCTACAGCAGACTACTTGATACCCATGAGTATTTCAGAGATAAGGAAGTGCATCCCAGAGATTAAGCCATTCACAACGAGAGTAGTTGTCTCAATATGGCCCCTCTCAGTCTCCTCCAGGCTAAAGAGCCCCGTCTCAGCCTCTCCTCATAAGGGAGATGCTCCACTCTCTTCATCATCTTGGTGGCCCTCCGCTGGACTCTCTCCAGTAGTTCTCTGTCTTTCCTGAACTGAGGTGCCCAAAACTGGACACAGTATTCCAGGTGGGACCTAGATAATTGATTTCTTAAAACTTACTTCCATTATTTCTATTAGCTTTTCCAACTGCATGTAGCAAGAAATCGGTGACGACCAATAGAGTATGATCTTCTTTTTAAACAGAGATATTGATACAGCCAAATGTAAACACCACCGACTCTATTAATAGATACCATAGAGAATAATAAGAAATTAATATAAATATTCATGTATTGAGCTCAGAAAATGGGCACCTTGTTATTCATCATTTTAAAACATGTTTATAGAATGCAAATATATTGATGCTTGGTTTTTTTCCTAGTGTTGATGAAAATGAATAGTACTTGGGGACCAAGTCTGCCTATTAAAGTGATGTGATACATTACTATGCTTGTACAGAAATGAGCACAGATGGTGGGTCTATTACTTCTCTAGCAAGAAATTTGTCTTTTTTTTTTTCTCTTTTTTTTTATTTTCTCCAGTATTCAAATCTGAGCAGCACTTGCTCAAGTCAGGTTACCTCTGTGGGGATCCTTAAAATGTATTTTCCATTACTTGTACATTAGAAGTGAAAGAAACAGAAAATGATTAATGCTGTGTTAAAAATTTATAATGAGTGAAATCTCCTAAACCAAGACTGAAATTTTTGTATTATATATTTCCAACTAAATGGAAATATATTTTATACTCAAATAGAAGTCTACCAGGATGAAGTTTTGTGTACCATGCTCCAATTCCCAATAGCCCATTTAGCTCTGACACATCATTTAATTTACACTAGAATGTTTGAAGATATTAAATTTATAGACATTTGTTAATTAAACACACTATTACAGAAAAGAAAACATCATACTAGTAACGTTATAATGTTTATATGCAAAAAATATAACTTCAAGCAGAAAAAGAGTAAACAAAAAGAGGTTAACTTCTATAATCTTACTTTTATTATAAGAATCAATAAAGCAATACTTCATAAGGCTTTGTCAATGCCTTATTATACATCTGAAGAAAAAAAAAGGGTTTTCAACCTGCCTTGTGACTTTCCAGACTCTGACATTACCAAAGACTTAAATTACAGTTTTTAATACTAATTGGTCAAAGCCAGATCACCTTGCAGTGAAAGCAAATTTAATGTGGGTTAGGATTTCCAATAATAGGAAAAAAATGAAGCATATGCATTTTTTTTTTTTAATTTCAGTATGTTGAGTATATTCAGATTTGTGGGTTGTCTAAAGAGATCATCATCCTTTAGCAATGCAACATCACATGAAAAGTGTTCAATGTTTATGCTGTGAACTGGCACACAAAAGTAGTACTGTAAAATCTGGTGTGCAGGTTTGACCCTGGCTAGATGCAGGGTGCCCACCAAAGCTTCTCTATTTCTCTCTCTCATCAACTGGGCAGGGGGAGAAAAATATGACAAAAGGCTTATGATTCAAGGTAAGGACAGGGAGATGACTCTGCAACTGAGTTAATGGGCTAAACAGATGACTTGGAAAATTATGTATCTATTATAAATCTAATCAAGCTAGGGTAATAAGAAATAAAGAAATAAAACCAAATCTTAAAAATCATACCCCCATCCCTCCCTTCTTCTTGGACTCAACTTCACTCCCAATTTCTCTACCTCCACCCCTGACTATGTGCTGCAGGGGGCCAACATGCCTCACCATGGTCTTCACCATAGGCTGCAGGAGAATCTCTGCTCTGGTACGGTACCTGTGTTATCCCCCTCCTCCTCCTTCACTGACCTTAGTGCCTGCAGAGTTGTTTTTCTCCTATTCTGACCTCCTCCATCTGCCCTTGTGCAGCAGGACTTTTTTTCCCCTTCTCAAATATGTTATTACAGAGATACTAACATACTGTTGCTGACTGGCTCAGCTTTGGCCAGTGTCAGTTCCATCTTGGCGCTGGCTGACATTGGGTATATTGGACATGGGGGTAGTTTTTAGCTGCTTCTCACAGACATCACTCTTGTAACCTCTTCCACTAGCAAACTCTTCCGCACGAAAACAAACAAACAAACATTTGTGGAAAACTATTTTCAAAATGGGATTGCATTCTTTTTGTTTCATCCAAGTAAATCTTAATTTTTGTCATTTACCTCTTTATTTTCCATATATGATGATTTAGAAGTCATTTTCCTCTGTGAAAAAGGCATCCAGACTATGGAGCATTAATTTCAATTAATTAATTAATTTGAATTCTCTCTGAATATAAAGTGAATTATTACCATACCAAAATCTCTATGAATGTAATCTAGTGTGTTATTTGGGGTCTGCTGGGGTCTGTAAGAGACAAAAATCTCAGGGGGAGGGGGTGAAATGTGTCAGTTGTCACAGACCAGGGTTTGAGCTGTTTTGGGGGTAGCCAGTGCATATGTGAAGGTTTTATGTGGAGAGATACTCTGTTGTGCTTGGGAATGTTTCTGTGTAGGGCAAGTAGGCCTCCCAGCAGTCATAAATTCTTTCTGTCAGCTTGGGAATGGATCATGCCAGCTACAGAGAAAGGTCAGATTTGAGAAAGAAGGTAGAAAGAAAGGTTCTAAACAGCTCAGAACAAGAAAGGACAAGTAATATGAAAGTAATTTCTATCAGTACCTTATGATCTAATAAATGTTCAATACTAATAGACTTAAAGTAGTGGTATTATTGAGCTGTAGTATGCTTGGTTGTCAATGCTTTCATGCACATCAACTCTGTTTCAGTTTCTTGTTCTCAACTGGAGAAAGCAAACCCCACCTCTAAGCAGTCAGCAAGGATGCAGTTTGGTTAAATCTTGTGACTAGGTTCTTAGACAGTGACTGACTGTCTTTCCTGAAAGGAAAAAAAAACCCAACTAGCCTGTTAATGTCTGTAAAAGAAGAAATGCTACTAAACTTTCAGTTTCCTTAGAGCACTGCAGGGGCAGGAAGGCAAATGGGTAGGGATATACAGGGATATTGCCTGGCTAGTTCTGTTCTAACTCAAACCAGGACAATCACTCAAAACTGTACATCTGCTTTCTATGCAGAGATGCTTTTTCTCACCAAAGTGGACAGAAGGGGTGAAGTTTAATTGAGATTTGCTACAGGCCATTTTTTTTCCTGGGTAAGAATATCTGTACTTTGTGTAAGAATTGCATTAGTCATGAGAACTGAGAGAACATTCAAATGCAATTTTGGACTTTTTTCTGGGATAATTTTATGCTTCCAACCATAAATAGCAAAGAGCTATTGGGTCACACAGGGCCAACAATGTTGAAAATGTGAGAATTAGAAAAAGGGTATATGTTTTTGTTAGAATAACCAGTCATTGCCTAGAAAGAAATGTCAATGTTTTATAATAGAACTCCTCTATCTGGGGAGCAGATCTTTATTTTGCCTTTGAGAAAATAGGAAAAGAATGTAGATGCCTCCTCCCTGGAACTGTTCAAGGTCAAGTTGGATGGGCATATCTTTGTTATACCTATATATATCTAATAGTTAGGAATTAGGCATTTCTCCACTCCTGATAGAGTCCTTTCCTTTCTTTTTCTTATAGCATAACAGCTGACAAAATATTTTTGACACTGAGATATATAGAGCTATTGTCTTGTAGGGTATGCAGACAAAACCTAACATATGGAAGGTATTTACATAATGTATAGTGTCTGCAATAAGAAGGTAGATACTCAGTTTTTCTTGCATAACTTGAGTATTACAGATAATGTGGGAAGCTGAATGAAGAATTGCATCTTAATAAGCCACAGAATTCTGCTGGGTGGTTAATTTTGGTCTGTATTTTGAGTTTTGGTATCTAGAAAGAATGTTCTACTTACTACAGCAGTTCTTTCTTGAATGAGAATGTATCTGGTTTATATTGCTTCTTTTTTATATATCTATCTGTTAAGCAAATTTTAGCCTACTTTGTATTTATATAAATTATGTAATGCTAAGTGATTTATGCACAAATTGGCTGTTGTCCTGCAATAAATATTCTATCTGAATGTGCATGTGTCTATACAACCTGGAGCTTGTTTTACAAACCTGAAATGCCACATATTTAGGCGGCAGTAGTCATCTAGTTTGTCTTTAGCAAAACCAAAATGTAAGACAGTCTTTACAAACACAAAAAGCCATGCACATGGTTGAATGTTTCTTGCTTCAAGAAGTAGATAACTCTTTTCTTGTTTAGTGGAATATAATAATTATATTTATTTTCTGTGAAATATATGTGCACAAAATTAATGTATCTCATTAAAGTGGAATGTTGGTGTCTTGAGAGTTAATATGAAGTAGAAGATGACTCTCTGAAAGTAGGATAACTTCCTAAATTTTTTTTTTTTTTTTTGTGTGTCTTAAACTAGCTATACACATCGTGTGGTGGGGAGTGGAATCAAAGCTCAGTCTGCAAATCCAGAAGTAAAAGTGAAGGGAACAGATCCTGTTATAAGTCAAATTATTGACAAGCTGAAACATGTTATTCAGGTAAACTGCTTCTACCTATAGATATAGTATAGTACTGAAGTAGTAATGAAAGTATTAATTTACTGTACATTAAAGTTGTTAATTCAGGTTGTTATTCAGTGCACATCAAAGCAGAACACTGCTTGTTTTCTGTTTCACTTCAGTTATTAAAAATGATATAGTTTAAAGGTTTGCATACAGCAGATAAGCATAGGAAGTAAAACTATGTGTGGCAGCTGGGCCATCTGTACCTGTGAGTACCACAGCTTGGCATTAAAGTAAGCATACAGAAGCACAAACAGTGTAATTTAGGGATATTAACTGGGTGCATATGTTTGAAAAACAATAAGACATCATTTTCCTCTTCCCTCTTTACTAAATCTAGATTCTTAACTAGTCTTGCTGCAAGGTGTTTTGTTTAGATGCCAGATAGGAAAACTGGGAAGTTTGAACAATAATAGCATGCTTGCTATATTTAGTGTTCACTTCCTGATGTACTTATCTGTGAGTTACAAAATTTAAGGCTTTGCTTACAAGGCAGTACATTCCAATATGTTTCTGCATAAGTATTGTAATGTTTAATGGATTACAAGAATCTTTTGTTATTTTCAGTACCTACTTGCACAGATAGCCAGAAATACAGAACAAAAACATAATTCTGTTGAAATAAACAATGATTTTACTAACAACTCTGTATTTCAGTTTAAAAATACAAGTCTCCACTCTGATCTGAAGACTCATTGATAAGAAATGTTCTACTGGCATTTCTTGTCAGTGCCCCATCTAACCCATATCCTCTCATCTGCACTGGTAAAGGAGGGACTGCTTAGAGGGGGCAGGAAAGCTTAGCATGTTCATGGTCTCCACTCCCTTTTTCTACCTCATTCCCCAACCATAAGAGATATTATATGACTCTTCCTTGCCTAATATCTTTAGTTCCACCTGAGGATTTGCTTTAGTTTTGTTTTCCCATCTTCTTGGTAGCTTTTAAATACAGTTTCCCAAACAGCTTCCAGAGTTGAGATATTACTAATAGCTTCATGATAAATTCTCTTGGTTCTTATTTATATTGGTGAAAAAACCCCCAACTCTTCTCTGTCTTTGACAAAGAGTGGTGAAATGGAAAAAGAAAAAATTCCTTTCCATGAGTATGGTTGTTTTCTGGGAGAAGTGTCATCCAGGTTGAAGCTCAAAGGCAATCATTATCCCTTTCTCTTTAGAAGAAATATTTTTGTAGCCCTACCGTTGATTTTATCTTTCTTTATTAAAATGGTGATGACAATGGTGAGAAAATGAATACAATTTTCTCTCCAAAGAGATGCTATGACTTAGTTAAAAACTACAAATTATTGTGCAAAGAAAACCATCACAAATCTTACTGGGTAAGTCTCAAGGTCTTTTATCCACCAGTAATGCTGTCTTTCTTTGATAGTAAGCTTGAACTGTATAGTTTATTGTGCTGTTTTCCTCAAGAAACTAGGAGTTGTATCGTTTCCTCCTTGAGCGAGAATCTACAAGACTGGAATAGAACAATCCCACTATAAAGTAGTTAATTTTGATAAATTATTTGCCCTTTTCCCAAAAGACTAGAGAGGGTCTTGGGGAGTAGGACATATAATTTACATACTGCAAGTCTCACTAACCTCCCATATGTTATCTTTCTATGGGATAGTTTCCTTTCTTGCAGTTCTGAGTATGGAAATAGGGCCAGGGGTAAAAGAGCATAAAATTCATTAGAAGCTTGACATATAACTGCTTTTCCTCAGATAAAAGGGATGAAGAAACTGCAGAAAAAATCTTCTCTACCACTGATTACTTGAGAAAGAAGGATGGGGAACGTAAATTAGAGATACACATGCAAAAGATCACCTTTTTGTCCTTTGTGATATGAAAAGAATGACTTACATATTAAGCTTATGATGGACAGATTAAATAAGGGGAGCATAATGGATTGTGGTGTTGCCACAGAGCCAGACAGTCATACTTATGTCTAGCAATATTACTGCACAGCAAGAGTTTAAATAGCCAATTTAGTAGTAAAAAAATGTTTGTCTTGTTTTTCAGTACTAATACTTATTGAAATTTGGAACAGTTTAAATACTTTAAGGTGACACATTGTCAGGGTGATATGTAACTTGCTATTTATGGAAGCAACTGTATATATTTTTACATAAATTCCATGTTTCTGTAACCTTACTTGCTGAACAAGTATATATTTGTTATTTAGTTGTGTTTTGTATGTAGTCATTTGCTCTTTCTGTATCAGGAGAAATGGAATGAGTTGTAATTCATGTTTATATGACTTTTCACATCATATTTTGAACACATCAAGGTTCAGGACATTGAAGTAGCATTTCTCTCTCTCTCAAGATGCCATGACAGGATATGGTCCTTCTTTCTAGAACACAGTCAGAGTTCTGTATATCAGTAGTTAAGTATAGCCTGATTTTCTTCTGTTTGTACAGCCTGTCATGGTACCAAGGCCTTCAGAACTAAAGGCTTCTTTACTACTTGGTAGATATCAACATGCAGCAAAGAATCAGAAGCTTTGATTTTGGTACTTCCTTCTCCCAGTAAAAATGGTTAAATGCTCTGAAATATTTAATCACTGATAAACTGTGGCATTTGTTTGCATCAGTGGAATTCACTTCTATAACTTCTAATTTAAAAAAAACCTATAGAAGGGCTATTTTGAGGAACATGACCAGTTTTGCATTTAGAGTACATAATTTAAGTCAGATTGCGAAATATACTTACTATATATATATATAAAAATATAATTACATTTTGTGCTTCCAGAACAACAAAAGCAATTCTCTCTAGTAAATCCAGGGGAGAAAAAGTCTGTTAGAAAGCTTCATTGTTTTCTGAAACCTTCTTATCTCTTTGTCACCAAAGCAGGTGACCTCTTTTCTCACCAATTACACTAAATTCCCCTTCCTATTTTCAAGAATCCCAGCATGAGGGCAAGAAGGAAGTGAATATCTCAGATGTACATGATAAGCCCATTCATCCAGTGAGCTCTTACAAAGTCCAACTGAACACATTTGTTGTACAAGTGACTATATTTTATCAAGTAGCAAAGAAAGAAGAGATATCCTAAAGACTCTTTCCTACTCATCTTGAATGTGTACATAAGAAAACATCAAAGACCATTGTGCACTGCATGCAAAAAAGAACAGATGTCTCATAGTATCTCTTTCCTTGCAAGGTGCATAAAAATCCCAAGCAAAGAATTAGCTTTAAAATTTGTAAACACGGAATTCTTACACATACTCTGTTTTATAGGTTCTTTTCTATTAAAAATGTTAAACCATTGATATCAAACCTGTTATGTAAGTGACTGCATCTCTTCTCAGCAGGCTGTGAGTTTTGGGCAGTTTTGTGACTGTGTCACAGTAATCCTCCTTCTTTTTCTCTAAATAGTGGATTTACCAAAAATCAACAGAAATTTTTATTTCATTAACCTTTGACTGCTGTGCTCTGTACCCCACGGGTTTGTATTCACAGCAGCAAAGTGCAGTTAGAGGAACTAACATGAACTCTGCTGAACCAGTTGGTGCTGAAAATGCCTTGGCAAAGTCACCTTCTTTTGTAACAATCCTCACTTGTACATACAGCTGGTTTTGAGAGTTTTAAATTATGGGCTTTTCTCCATTCATTTATTGTCATGGTAGACAAATAATGGGTTCAGTGCATAGTCTCTTACATACTGCAATCTACAGCTATCACTCTAACAGGCAATCATGATAAGCAAAGTCAGTTGCATATGGCAGCAATAATAATGGTAATTACTTTTCTTTTTTCCTCTATAATTTAAAAGCATGTTTCATTTGTCTTTTTTGTAAGTGCAAATACTGAGAATATGAAGTAAGTATGGTATTTGGGTGCTGTAATTATAGGTGATTGCACCATGGTCATTTCATTGTATTTCTTTTTACAAAATACAATCTCAGAATGATAGTGCTTTTGAAAATAGTAGATGTCACTTGGAGCTTGTATTTACAGATGAAATTTTAACAAATCTTGCCATATTAGAAAATACCCCTATGCCTGTCTGTCTAATTTGGCCAAACCAAATCTCCCTCTGGATATCTCCAGAGGACCCATCACTCTATTGACTATACTGGAGTTTTAAATGCATCTATTATGATAAGTAGTTTCCTATTTCTAGTTGCAAAAAAAAAAAGACATGCCTAAACTTATTTGAAAGGGATTCTATCTTACACCGCTGCATCACTGGGATGCTACCTGATATGCATGGAATAATATTTATCCACAAATTTGAAATGACACCTACATCCTTTAAGTGAATAGAGGCCACTGCTACTTCATAAGTCATTAAATATAGGTGACAATCCAGGTTTTCGTTTAATATTGGTCATTATTATGGTGAGGTAAAATCTGTGTTTCACCATGCTATCCATTTACCTAGCTCAAAAAGGTTATAAAAATAGGGAAGTGAGATTCTGTTTTGACACTGATTCATCATACTAATGACTTTCCAGCTGTGTTTTTTAAAGCTTTTATCAATGTATTGCAGCATAGGCGAAATAATACATAATTTTGTAGGAGCTGTTCAAGTATGTATTGGAAATGGTGACAGAATTACCTGGCTCCTAATCTGCACATACAAAGAGCCATGTTTTAAAATTATTCATCTGCAGTATGTGGCACTTGCGCTTCCCTTTGATCACTGATGTCAAGTTTGTGCCTACTTTAATGTTATGATAATCATCTAATAGTTACAATCCCTGTGCCTCTTAGAATAGTTCAAACTGCTGTATAAAATTAACAAATTATACATCCTGATGACTCTGTTGACCAAAATGTAATTCTTTCTCATGGAATAAGTGAATTCTCAAGAGTACAGCATTTATCAGTCTCAGATACTTAAGGGCCTTAGCATGATACACTCTTCAATAACACTTTCTTAGAGACTCACTTTCAAAATGTGTTGGGTTTTTTCCTTTCTCTTCTTTATTTTTTGTTGTTGATATATTGCATCCTGCATTTTGCACCAGATAACCCAAAGCGGTAATGGGGAAGTAAAATTTCAGTGCACTTTGTGCAACAGCCACTCCACATTCACTGGTGTTAGAATTGTTTTCAGCTTTGTTTGCTCCTAAACTGCCTATTTATTATTTTTGTTGCAATAGGAAAGACTGCATCACAATTTTTTTTTCATATTACAAATGCATATCTAAATGTTAATTTTGCATTAGATTTCATCTTTAGTGTCTTTTTCACTTATTTTCTTCCAAAATTAGAACAATCCTTCATGTACAGAATGGCTCAGTATCTTGATTGTATTAATTTTTTCCCCAGTGATTTGTTGTCTCTCCCTTTCGTATTTGATATGTTGGCTCTTTCTTTTGTTTTGCTTCTTTTACCATCTTTTTTGAAATAAATCCCTTGGACAAATTCCATCTTTGGCAAGGCATGACAGTAGAGTATGAAGATGACATGTCATATTAGGATATCCCTGCTTGACAATGAAGCCTATTTCATTTGCGAACACATGACGTGTGTTCTTTCTTCTTTTTTTGGCACATTTATGGAGAGCTGACTTATCATACTATATTGTCTTGAACTTCCTCTGGCCACTAGCTGTTTCCGAAGATATATTAAATATGTGTTACCTTTGCATGTAAGATATTGGCATAATTTCTGTAAAGATGTTAAACAGATAGAAATGAGGAAGTAAAAATTTTCTGAGTTTACCCATCCTCCTTTTAAAAGGTACTTCAGCTTCCAACATCAGAAATATACATTAGAGTGAAGGATCACTCATGCTATTGTACCTCATTAAGTGAAAAGCTTTTCTTCACAGTTCTGTGATGATAATGAAGGTATATGTCCTTTTTGTTGATCACAGATACGCTCTTTCTGTATTTGTAAGTCTAAACTCTGAGATGACCCTATGTCCTGGAAAACTGCATAAACTCAAACCTCTATATATTTTACAAGTAGAGAAGGAAAAAGTGATTAGGAGGGCATGAAATTGAGCCCTTGTGTCTCCCAATGTTGGGATGCTTAGGGGGTAAATTGAGAACAGGTCACCAGCCACATAGTCATTTTGTCAGTAATCTAAATAAAATCCCAATAATATTTTTTACCTGGTTTGGTTTTCACTAACTAGATTTTCAATGTTATTAAAGACTAATAAGAGATTTATTCATTTAACACAAACAATCCTTATTTTTGTGCAGTATTTTTTAAATAGAATTTGTAATCAAATGAAAAGCTTTGGATTTCTCTTAATGTAAGTAACAAAAGGAAAAGTATGTTGTACAGAGCTTTTCAAATTTGTGTAACAATCTAAACAATGAGTTAATAAAAATTTGAAATCCTGAGCATCTGTACTTTTGGCATTGTATTCTGTTGTATATAAAGCACTATACAGTAAACAGTGAGAAAACATATATATTGATGCAGCAGAGAGATTCTATCAATTCTTATCCATTTAGTGCAGACAACAGTGGCACAGAAAACAAGACTGCCTTTTCTAGCTACTTAGGTGGATAGTGACACTAACTGAAGTATTCATTATGGTGCAGATGCTCTCTACAAAAGCCCATTTTGCACCTAAATTACTTGCTGCTATAGCTGGTGGAAACTGCTTGTGTTAGGATTTCTTAGAAAAACAGGAACATTGCTCTATCTCTTCATTTTTTAAGAGCAATATTAAGTGAAGAAGAGCTTGAGATTTGGGAAGAGTTATAGCTATGACAAACACTATGACCCGGGGCACAGATTTTGTGATGCGTACTTCAGAAAATCTGATCTACTTTACTATTTCAAAAACTGTGGAATGGAAATTACTTTTTCTTATTTATACTTTATCTTTCATGCTCCCTGAGTCTCTTAAAAAAAATATTTTTCTTTATTTTTTAATACTTTCTTTCAAATTTCCTGTACCTTTGGCTATAGATCTCAAAAAAAACCCCAAGTGGTTTTGTCCCCCTAACCCATGGAAGTAATAACAGTTCAGAAAGTTAAAAAAGGAGCTTCTGATGCCCTTAATTCCCAATCCCAACTTAGAAAAGGAAGGCAGTATATGTATTGATGGATAGAATAACAAACTAGAGAGTTCAAGAGGACATCGGGGCTCAATTCTCACTTTTGTGGGCTCCACAGAAGCATAGGAGTCATTCTGTGAAAGCTGAACATCTTTGCTTCTTCTGTAATTTCATTGGAGCATAGAAAATCCCTTCTTTTTCCAGTGAGATAGTACCCTGTTACTTGAAGAAATGTACATGACATATTGCATAATGTACAGCAGTGGATACAGGTTGCCAGATTTTTAGCTCCATACTCTGTCTGGGAGAAACTCTCATGCAAAATGACTTGTGACTTTTTTGGGGGCAATGTATCTCATTGATATAAAAAACCAAACAAACAAAAAACAAGAAAAAAACCCACCTTAAATTTGTCTATTTCAATTGTATCAAAGGGGGAAGAAACTGTCAGTGTCTAATTTCTTATTTTAATTGGTAACATTTAACCTCTGTGGTGTCTTGTGTGGAGGGAGAAGAAAACTGTTATAGGATATGCACTTTCCTGTAACAGGAGACCTGCATGGTTAAGTAAGGAACTGCTAAGCAAACTTAAGTGGAAGAAGAGAGTCTACAGATCATGGAAGGAGGAGCTGGTCACCCGGGAGAAGTATAGGACTGTTGTCAGAGGATGTAGGGAGGTAACTAGGAAGGCTAAGGCCTCCTTGCAACTCAATCTTGCAAGGGACTTCCATAACAAAAAGGGCTTCTTCAAATCTATTGCAGGAAAAGCTAAAGTTAGGGGCAATGTAGGCCCTCTGCTGAATGAGGCGAGTGCCCTGGTGACAGAGGACACTGAATGTTACTGAGAGTTACTGAATGCCTTCTTTGTCTCTGTCTATACTGACAGAGACTGTCCTCAGGAGCCCCTGACACCTGAGCCACATAGCATGACAAAGGCATCTTCCCTGGTTGATGAGGACTGTGTTAAAGAACAGTTGAGTAATCTGGACATCACTAAGTCCATGGGTGCTGTTGGCATGCACCCACAGGTGCTGAGGGAGCTGGCATTTGGTGGTGGTCATTGGCAGACCACTCTCCACCATCTTCAGTAAATCATGGCAGACAGGAGAGGTGCCTGGGGACTGGAGGAGGGCAAACATCACTCCAGTCTTCAAAAGGGTAAGAAGGAGGACCCAGGCAACTATAGACCAGTCAGCCTCACCTCCATCCCTGGAAAGATAATGGAGCAACTTATCCTCAGCTATCCTTAGGCATATCAAGAACAAGGGAGCAGTCAACATGCTTTTACCAAAGGGAGGTCACCAACCTGATAGCCTTGTATGAGGACATAAAAGCAAATTTGTTTTCAGGAATTCTGTGGCAAAACTGGTATGCACTTTCTTTAGTTTAACTTTTCCTGAATAATTATTTTTAATCAGAAAAGACAGAAAAAATTCCTTTGCTGCTTCTTCAGCTCAGTATCCAATGACCTCTGTTTATATGGTGATTATTGTCAAACAAGTACTATGTACACTGAAAGTGTCTCACTTGCTAGAATGTCTATCATAAATATCTTAATACATGTCTTTATGTATTGCCTCCTAAGCCATTCTTTCTCTCTCTGAAGGCTGATTTCTGAAATAGTTCTGTCTCTTTTCTGAGATGCTTTGCCTAGAATAGAGAATGTTTCCATTTCTGCTTTTTTACTGTATAGGTTCCTGCAGACTTTCCTAGATAAATTTTGATTGTTGCATTTAAATTCAGGCAGGCTTTAATTCTTGTGAGATGGCCTTACTTTTCAGTCAATCCCAGTTACAGTCATTTAATCATTCACCTCAGTGAAAACAGTCCATCAGATCTTTAACAACAGAACAATGACACAAAAAAATGGAAATCCATATTACAAAAGAGGTCCTATATCAACCCTTACTGATTAATTCCCCCTTTATTCACAAAGCCTAACTCATCCTGACTGAATCAATCAAAAAGCTATTACCTTCATACTTGCAAGTGTTACTTTCAAAATCAATAAAAACTGAGTTCATTTTTAAGATGCAATATATTACTAAAATAAAAGGTTCCATTTACTTGGTCTAGAGATTTACCAAAAACTGTTGTAATTGATAAAATCCTGTTTGTTGGCCTTGTATTTTTTTTTTAGGTTTTGTCATTTTCAACTTTGTCCTTTTTTTGTTTGGTTTTTTTTTTTTCAGTTTCAGCTACTTAAGTAGCTTGATTATTGTTAGTTTTGTGAATATGGGGTTTGGTTTGGGGTTTTTTTTCAGCTTCTGTATATCAGTTTTACTTATGGTTTCATAGGAATTCTTTCTTCTCTATATACCATGTTTTCATTCCGTTTTTTAAAAAGGTCACAGTAAAAATGGTCCAAATTTGAGGACTGATCTGTAAAGACAGGACCCAAGGTGACAAAACAAGAAATACTCCAGGAAAAGAAAAAAAAAAACAACAAAAAAACAGGGCAAAAGAAAGCCCTCCCAAAATATACACAAATGCACAGTGCCTTGGAAACAAGCAGGAAGAACTAAAGCTTCATGTGCAGATGCTGAACTGTGACATTATGAATGCTGCCATACCTAAGATGTGGTGGGACAGGTCACATACCTTCAGTGCTTCAATGGGTTGATGCAGCCTGTTCAATGCCAGACAAGGAGTCACTGGGAGAGTTTGCCCTTCTGTCAAGTATGAGCCTGGAGATAGGCTTCTCTTGTATAAAGCAGAGAATAGGTTGGTTGAAAGCTTGTGGTCACCTGGAATTAGAGGAGAGGTCAGTGAGCAAGTCACTGTGGTGAGAAATTGTTCCAGATCATCTCATCAGAGTCAGGAAGCCATCAAATCCTCCTTTAAATAACTAGAGAAAGCTTCTTTACCACTAGACCTTGACTCTTACAGAGGAATTTACATGTCAGCCAATAAGATTTTCAGAAAGACTCATATCAAGAAGTCTAGAAAACTGAAGTTCAGTATCTTTTGACCAGTTATAAAAAAAAATGCTTAGAAGCCATTTCCATTAATGACAGTACTAATTCCTTTGTAGCTGATTGTTTATAGGTTCTTTTAACAAGTGTTCTGAAATGTACGGCCTTACCAAAACTTCAGGAATCATTTTGTGCCATTGTATGGACTTTGTGGCTTCTTGGTTTTCTTTCTCTGCATGGAAGTGAACAAAAAGCATACAGTGAAAACATAGTTATTACTGATCCCTTTTTCCCTTTGATGGGATCAGGATTGTGTTTCTCCTGTCTATATTTTGATGGAATCTTAGGGCTCTTAAAAAGCAAATAGCTGTTTTCTAGTACTCAGGACCTACTATTCCTGAACTGCCCTTTGGGTATATCTGACGTAATTTAAAAAAGTACAGTATGAGAAATGGGTTCTTAACCCATTTTTACAACCTTACACACAAGTATTTTGAGTGGGGGAAGAAACAGAACATAGATTCATTGAGAATACACATGTTCTTAAACCAAATTATCTCAAAGCATATGCACAATATAGGACTGGTTTATGTCTAGACAATAATCCCATAATTTCAAAGTTAAATTCATCACAATTCTTTCCATTTTCTTTAACACTATAGTGTATTTTTTTTATACTTATTTGTGTGTATATACACATTTGTATATAAGTATATATACATACTTGCATCCCTAACTGCCACATGAAAGCTTTTTTTCTTTATTCTAAATAGCGATGATTTATATGTCTATCATGTTAAAGCAATAAACCCACAGGAATCATGGCTTTACCAACATCATTAATAATTTTTAGACCTTTTGCTACACCCAGCCTTTATCCAGAAGTGTAATTTTATAAAGTTGAAATGTGAAGACCTTATTTAATTCTCAGTCAATAAAACTTTCATTAAAAGCAGTAGAGGTCTGCCTAGTTAAAAACTGATAAGAACCTAATATTTTTTTAACCTGTACTAGGAGTATTTGCATGATTAGAGCTCTGTGAAAATAGATGTAAAGTTAATACCTTATTCACTGGATAGTGAAATGAAAGTATTTATGTACGGAAGAATACTTGTTTGCCTTCCTCTTATGATTTTCAGTTTCACTTTCAGTTTGTATTCTCAGCTGCAATTGTAATTAAAAACACTTTCATTTTTCAAAGTCAATATGTTATTTTCAAATATAGGTTAATCCCATAAGCAATAATAGCATTATACACGAGCTGCTCTTTTATGCATCCAAATTACTTTATATAGCTTATGGGATCTAGAAACCATGTAGGGGAGAAACAAAGCTGTAACACAGAAACAAGCATATGTGATATTGATGACATATCTCATTGTGGTGTTAAGAGAGGAAGTGACAGAAATATACACCAGATGTTCCTTTACTCTACAAGGGTACAAATGAATCCCGTGTTGCAGCAGTTACTCTGTCACCTAGCTGCACTCCTGAAAACAATTGATGAGCAAGACCATAACTTTTAGGGTTTTGAAACACACTAGGAAACTACTGTTCAGGTAAACAAAACTATCTATTCCTTCTACTGAGTGAAAATTGTGTCTTGATTTCCAAACTCAGGCAGTTCAGAAGACATATTTTTTGCTTAGCATTTCTCAGGCATCTGTATATTTTTTTACTGAATAGCTCCTTTTCTGCATTGGCATGATAAATTTGTAAAGTTACCATTGTTGTTACTGCTTTGGTAATTATTGACATTGGAATTAAAAGGATGAAGTTGGAGAGGAAAAGGACATAATTTTGGTTTTTTCTCACCAGATGAAAAACAGGAGTAAGATTTTGTGGCAAGATGTGGCATGAATGCTTTATTGGAAGGGATTCAAGCAGTAATATTCTGCAAGGGTCTTTAAGAATATTTACAGGGTACTGGGAAGGTGTTGTAGATAATGTATGCCAAAAAAAAAAAAAAAAGAGTATGTGAAGTAATAAGTATTTTAAGTATTTCAAAGTCCTATTCAGTCTATCAGAAAGGAGGGTGGAAAGAAAGAAAAGAAAAAAAAAAATAAAAATACTGCTTTGCACTATGGGAAAGCCAGGAAGGAAATACTTTACTACTCACTTTCCAAAAATGGAAATAGTTGAAGCTCAGTAATATTTTTTCTCAGTAAGACTTGTGAAGCATAATATCCTCTGCATGCTCCAGTTTACTGAAGTTTCCTGCACAAAACACTGTCAGCATTTATAAACTTTCCTTGGAAAATTATCATTTGATTGAAATATTGTTATTTTAAAAATGCATTTCTAGAGCTGGTGAATGATGCAGTACCTTTCCATGTTACTTTAGGTACATGTAAACAATATGACCCTGATCTCTCACACAGTCTTGTTAGTACAGATGTTCCAAACATTAATATTTGAAGAGAAAATATCTCCAGAAGATTCACTGCAAAACTTTTCAGTGATAAATTTTTCTTCCGTGAGAATGTTTTTCTCAGAGGAATACTTTTTAACTAGCCCTTTACTTTTCTGTAACTGATTTCTGAAACAAGTTTTGTACATTGCAGAAATCCAAAAGGATTATTTAAATTTCCAAATTAAATTCCTTAATTTATCCTTAGAAAAAGCAAAACAGAACAAACTAACCAAATAAAAAACCAAGCCAAAACATTTCTATACACTCAAGTAAAAAACACAAGTATGTAGGCTTTATGAAACAATTAAAAGTATAATCCTACTCAGAGTAAAGTTTGGCCAGAATTTGAGCAAAATATGTGTAGCATGTTTATGAAATAAATATTTTCCCAAGGAAGCAGTTACTGTAAATTACAATCTTGTGTATATGCATGTCTGAACCAGCTTATGAATCACCTAATAGCTTTCAAACAACAAAGAGCCCGAGTTCCTGTTAACCATTTATTTATTTTATTAATTTGGTTTTTTTAGTGTTAAATAGATACATCCAACATCCTTGTCTATTCTATATTCAATATAATGACTTTTTAATTAATACACAAGATAAAATCTATATTACACAAGGTAAAATCTATCTGCACAAGGGTGGAGAAGGGCAACTATGAGTAAACAATATCTCTCTTACTCTGGAAGAAACACTTGTAGGGTAGGTGAAATAAATGATTGTGACCAAAGTTTTGAAATATAGCAGATCGTTGCAGAACCAGAATGTCAAGCTCATAAGGAATGGATTTATTAATGCTGTCATCTCCTTCCTCATCACTGGCATACATCAGTGTTCTTCACCTGCTGGCTGGGACTTGGCCATGGCTGCTGCTGCTGCAGGTGTTCAGAAATTAATTTCAGTTCTAGGTTTGCAACTGTCTATCTCTACTGGTATTGCTCCAGTGAGGATGGAAGTTTTTCTTTCCTATCCACAACTGGAAGGAAACTGGACACCTGACATCTGCTTCTGCATTTATTCTAAAGTTCATTGAGTAGCACTGAGCAGAGCATTCCTTACAGATTTGCCTATGCACTAGAGGCATCTATGTTCACATCTGTGTTCCTACTCAAGACAGCAAAAATATAGGAAACACCTGAGTTACATTTTGAATATATATATTTTTAATATATAATTTTTAACTTGGAAGTGTGGAATTTAGTGGGGAGTTATTCATCCATATTAAGGAAATCTACTTTGTAAACTCAACCAACAGGATCCTTCTAAGCTTCCTAAAAGACTTCTTAGGAAATATTCAATTCCATTGCAGATTAGTCAAATCAAACTCCAACTGGCTTTTTGGTGGATTCTAAGAGGCACAAATTCACATCATAGACTTTACTAATATTATTGCTAGCCTTTTCTTTTTCTCTTTCTGAGAAAAGAAGAAGTCACTTCCCAGATAAATTTAAAATTGTGTTCTAAGCATCCTGATACTGAAACAAAGGCTCCTGGATCTAGTTGTCTTCAGAGCTTTAGTCTGAAGATATAGACAGTCTGGCTATATTTATTAATTAGTATTTACTGAAGTAATCTACATGTCTGCCTTCTGCTCCTTGATCAGAAACGGCTCACATTCCATACCTTCAAGAAAGATTTCGAAGAATGTTTATCTGAAGATTTTTCAGAGGATTGAGGAGGGAGAAGGAAGGGTAGAGTGGAATGGGTTTTTATAAGATAGTTATAACTAAGGATTTAAATGTTCTTAAGACAGGTCCTATATTTATAATTAACATCAAGAATGCTTCTGGATGTTTTAGAAGATAAAAATGATGTTTGGTAAATTGAAATATGAACAGTTTATACACATTTTTGCTCTCCGCATCTGTTCTTTTTTATTGTTGCTTATGAGTCTACTGGCTTAACACAAATATTTATGTAGGTTTGAAAACTTTGTAATAATTCCACTCGACTACTTTATTTATTTATTTTACACATGGTCTACAACCTGTATTTTTTGCTGTCTTTCCCAGTTTCTTGTTTATTATGGTAGTTTTCTAATTTCTACAACATTTTTTTTTTCAGTCATCATTTTGCAACACATAGAGGAAATATGGAAAGTTATATAATTACACAGTCATAAGCACGTATGTCAACTATGTAAGAAGAACTGGAAATCAGAGCTTCTTTAGAGACCTATTTGTGTATCTACCTATTGCTGTGAAAATGTTTTAATCTAAATTAGAGATGGGCTATATGAATTTGTTTTCATTCTGGTGTTCTTTTGAAAGACAACACCATTGCAGAGATTCACCTGAGAGGAATAAAACTGTCACTGAGGCTTATTTTATTAAGTAGAGGAAACACTGTTATGTTTCCCTTCCCATGTCAATCCTGTGCTGGTTAATGTTAATTTTTAAAATAGTAAGTCCTAGTATGGTGTAGTGATGCTGTCTGAAAGGAGATTGATCATTCTTTTGCAATTACTTTGTTTCTTTTCAGAAACATTATAATCTAATTATACTTTCTGTTATTATTGACAATATTTTCTATTATCAAAGTGACTCCACATTTACTGTCTATAAACTACATTAAAATTTACGTTAAAGAGCCAACAAAATCTTGGTCACTATTTAAAAAAAATATTTTTGGCCATGAAGTAGCTTTTGTCACTTCTCTGGAGAAGTGTTTGAGTCTCCTGGCTCTTGTATAAACCTGTGCAGAATAATTATGGAATATGCAACAACAAGATGTATTCTTAGATAGTCATACATTTCTAGCAATGAATTATCAGAAGCAAAACCACACATTTGGTTTGTGCACATGGGATTTTAGCCAAAGTAAATTAATCAGACTTTTAATTCACTTGGGTTCAAATTCATTTAGACTTGTCATACTGAACAAAAGAAAACCATCAGCCATAAAAGAGCAGTGAGGCATGATATTAAACAGCTGAACTTGTCAAAATAATCAGCATGTAGTTATGAAGTTGCATTCAGTACATACTGCTTAACTGTTATTGCTATTGTGATTGATTTTTACACTCTTTAGACAAATTGATGTTGTGTGTAGGGTTTGATTTTTTTTTTCCTTTCTTTCTTTACTTGAACAGTAATCATGGAAGGCAATCTGTACTTAGATTTTGTCCACTGAACTAGAGTATTTTTAGCTGGTTTAAATTTGTCCTGCCTAAATAGTTCCCCTATGTCCCCAGAGGCACACTGATGGAAAGATATCCTTTTGTTATTGATAGTTAAGGCCAGTAGACTAGGTATTTACAACCAGTTTTTCCGAGCCTTGCATTTGCTTATCACAAAGCCATATTACTCTGCTGCATTTTCCAATTGACTAAAAATATGTCTTATAGTGTGCCTATACAAGTCAAAATAAACACTTAATGTAGCTATAGGAAAAATAATTCAGTTCTATATAATTTATTATTATTATTATTTTTT
>JAOEGS010002426.1:37774-51311 GCA_025447755.1 Corythornis vintsioides
AGGGGCTGCCCAGGGAGGTTGTGGAGTCTCCTGCTCTGGAGACATTCCAGCCCCACCTGGATCTGTTCCTGGGTGCCTTGGTCTAGGTGCCCCTGCTCAGGCAGGGGGGTTGGACTAGAAGATCTTCCAGGTCCCTTCCAACCCCCGACATTCTGTGATTCTATGAACTTGAATGGGCAATGCAAAGCAACTCATTCCAAATTATTACTCTCCCATATGTACAGGGAGCAAAATGTGCCTGCCAAGGACCGTCTGGCTCTGACTCCATGCTGTTAATGCAGTGGCCTCTTTTCCACTATCACTGCATCCGCAGGCACAGGGGTGGTTGGGTTTTTGAAGCATCTGGGAGGGTGAGTAAAAATGCAGAAGGCTGCTCCTGAAATGTCAGCCTGATGACAGGAATTACTGGCACAAGGATGAGCAAGCTTGTTCCTGCAAAATCTTTGGCAACAAAGAACTTCAAAATCGTGGACAGAATTTGTATGAACATATACATCTATTGTACATTTGTTAGACTTTTCTGTGGTTCTCACTCCTTCATAACAGAAGTTAGGTTTTATATGTACGAGATTTTGTGGCTAAGATTAGTTTTATCCTTAAAAACATATCCCACATTGCTGTAACATATTCAAAGGAACTACAGTCTTCTCATATACATCTGTCCAGGTTTTAATATAATCAGAAAAGCATATGGTTATGCATATTAAGATATTATGAGATGAAGATGCTTTAGGCAGACCTCAATTTTCAGCTTTGATAACTTGATAAGCTGTTGAAAAGCATGCTAAATGACACAACAAGGGCCAAAATCTACTCTGTCTTGAGGATATGGATTTCACTGATTGAACAGGAGTTTAGCACATACACAAATGCAAACAGGCTTCTATTTTTGACATTTTTTTAATGTTGTTGCAACCTGATGCAGTGAAGGTTCAAGGGATTAAAGTCGTGTAAATTAGTATATTTTAATAAATATCAGCTGCAATTGTTTTCCCTTCTTTTTCTTTCTTGGTTCCAACATTGCTCTATATATTCCTTAAGTGCTCACTGTCTTTACAGAGGCAAGGAGACTGTGATGCCAGGACAGCTGTAGCAGTACAGAGGGGTCATATTTAAAAGCAAAAATGTGTAGTTGACAAAGCATGTTCATGGGCTTTTGGCAGCCTAGGAAAGAAACTGATTATCTCTTCTAAGATAAATTATTTTTTAAAACCCTCAGTGTCCAAAGTGGGAAAATCTAAGAGCAGTATAAAACCCCCAGAAATTGTTACTGCAGTCTGACCACCAAGTACATCCTAGTAGTGTCTGAAAAGGTCAATAAAGGATTAACAATAAATTAGGAAGGACAAATGGCCCTGCAAGAAGCTTTGGAAGTCTGCTAGAAGTCAGTTAAATTGAAAGGTATGTCACTGAATTATTTTTTCTAACCCCAAAAAAAGGCTTTATTTTGGCTGACGACTGTCAGTATAGTGTTTTGGAATAAGGATTTCCATTTCTATCTAAGGAGTTTACCTGCCCTAATGCCAGGTCACTGCTTTTTAGGAAATGCCAACCTTTTATTAACTTAAAAACAAACTTTTAAATCAGTCCCTTTTAAAAAAGTCTGAAATTATCTGAATATCTATTTATTTTCTTTCCAAACTATCTTATTGCATCTTCCTTAGCTTACAAAGAGGGCATATCAAACAAACAAGACATGCTAAAAGCAAAAATAAGAGATTAAAAAGCAAACAAAACAGGATCTGATAAAAAAAAAAAAAAACCTGAATTCTACTAGAGGCAAATATAAATTCTTATTTAGAGGTAATATTTAAAGACAGTATTTTGAAGGCATAGCCTGACACCTTACTGCAATTATTAAGAAAGGAGGAACAGGCAAACTGTTTATTTACTGAATTAATAACAGGAATCTTCTGAAATAATTTATTGTATTGCAATTTGCAGCCAAAGGAACTATCTTTGATTATTCTTTTAGTGCTCTCCTTTCTCTGCTCGGTAAGAATATTCATCACTCCATTGCTGGAAAAAAAAAAACCTCAGAAAGATAAATCTTGTTGGAACATGACTCCCATCCTTGCTTTCAGCCCTATATCTCAAAGACAGATGTAAATGAAGTTTTACAAGAAAGTAATTCACAAATTTTCCCCTCATAGCACTTCACCTTCTATTACATTTCATCAACAGTTATCAATAAATTATGTTGGTATTTCCAATGAAAAAAAAAAGAACTTGACTTGAGATAGAAAATGCTGTTAACAAAGTAATGTTTTAAAATGGCCCCTCACATATTGCTTGGGAAAAGATGTTAGACACTACAGTTTCCTTGGCAATGTTAATCAGATTAATTACTTCATTTTCTTTACAATCTAAGAAGTTAATGGTTTTGCTATTTTTTTAGGCAGATAATAAGATAATAGGCCTATAACAAAAAGTATTGATGGTCAAAGACAAACAGATTTAAGAAAAAAAAAAATCTGATTTATCTATTATACTGATATCATAGTGCTAGGAAAAACAAACAAACAAACAAAACAAAACAAACAAACAAACAAAAAACTTCTTGAATTGCATCCACTTCAGTCACATTTTGCTATAGATTTCAACTGTCAGAATATCATCTGTCAAAACATATTAGTGGAAAATTTAATGCTGCACTTTTAATGAAGAACAAGATTGTAATGGCATTTCCATTTTCCTTCATCCTCTTGTTAGCACTTGATAGATACTCTCTCACAAGTACTGCTGCCCTCCTAACATGGTTCCTGCACTCTAATCCAACAAATATAATGAAAATTAAAGGCACTGCTTTTCTGCTTTTCTGATTTGGTTGGTTTTGGTTGGTTTGGTTTTGGCTATTTGTTTTGGGTTTTTTTGATGTGTTTTTTTTTTTTTTTTCCAGTGGATATCAGTATTAGCAGTGATTAATAAACAGAAAACAGTATGGCAATGAAAAACATGCAAAGCATTTCTGTATGCCCATGTATGTACATAAAGCAAGAGGGGGTGAACTATTTTGTCTCTTACCCATGGGGTGCTGTGAAAAAAACAATATTTGATCACAAATGACCAAAAAATGAGATTTTTTTTCTTTTTTTTTTAGAGATCTATTGGAGCACTCCACTGGAAGTAGACACTACCCCTGTGAATCCTGCTGTACTTCCTATCCTCAAGAAACAAAACATGGCTTTCTTCAATGCAAAATCCAACCATAGGCACAGCTAAAGGCACAACAGTGAGTCAAGGGGCCCAAATGTTGACTGGGCAACCTTTCTGAGCAACACCATCAGAGATCTGCCATCTTCTGAATGCATCCAGCAACAGCCATCTGCTGTGCAGGGAGGTCTGGCACTGGAGCTGACTCAAAGTCTGTCTGCAGCATGAGCAGAAGGGAGGGGGGGCCCCAGGATACAGGGTGGGTGAAAGCTCTGGAGCAACAGGTTGGTGATTCCTGGCACTTGCCAAGATATGGATGCTGGGAACCCTGACTACTACTCTCAGGAGCCATCACTCTCACAGAAGCTACTGTCTTCTTAATGACACCAGCCAACTCTGGCTGCCAGAGTAAATACAGGCAAACTGTTCAGCAGAGCTGTGTCTTTCTCTGCCTCTCCCAGTGAGCCCTCCCAGCCACATTCTTTGCTCCAATCTGGACTGGCCTTCCTGTCCTAGAAAAAAAAATGACATTATGCCCTTCGGTTACAATCAGGGGTATAGGAGACCAAATGGTGACAGAGAAACATAGACACAGTGAAATTTAGAAAAGAAAATAAAGAGAAAATGGTACTGGTGAAGGATCATGATGATTGATCAGTGCTAGAAGAAATTCTGTAAAACAGGAAGGAGCATTTAATCAGTTTTTATGTTCTGTATTTGGGGAAAGATACAGCTAATGCATACATACCAGAAGATGATGATGATGGTGTTGGTGGAGATGAAGAATGGTGATTTCCCTTCCCAACTCAGAAGGAAATCAAGTGGCAGCTCCAAAAGGCAGGCATTTTAAAATGGATGTGTTCAGATAACTTCTGAGAGAAGTTGCTGATGAGCTCTCTGAACTACTAGAAATTGTTTTCAATAGCTGTTAAAAGTTGTGAAGTGCCAGAGAACTGCAGCAAAGGCAGTGCCCTGAAGTGCTTTGAAAGGATGAGGTAACCTGAGTAATTATGAGTCTGTCAGCCTGACATTCATTTTGGACAAAATAATTCAGGAACTGACATGGAACTTTGGTAAGGAAAAAAAAAAATAAGAAAAAAAAATAAGGGAATGGAGCAGTATAACAGGTGCCAATTGTTTGTGTATGTGGAAATGAGATCTTTCAAACTCAGATATCCAAAATATCTTTTATCAAATCATTACAAGCTTGCTTATTAAAAGTAATTGTCAGTGCCTTACAGTTATATTTCCACAGGACATCTACTTTCATTTCACATGACATTCTGGCTGTGAACAAATGACAAAATGACAAAAAACTCTTTTGGCTATGGCAAAACATTTTGGCTATGAACAAATGACAAAAATCAGCATTGCATGTGTAAAATAGATTAAAATCTTGCTGGTAGGTTTCAACATATACTTCCAGTGAAGGAACACTCATTGAATGGGTGTCTCTGTATTATGTCCCATAAGGATGTGTTGTTAGATTTTACTAGTTAACATTAATCAGTGACCTGAAAAAAACAAAAATACAAAAGCATTACCAGTAACATTTGCAAATGACAGAAAGACTATGAGACAAGTTATAATGCAGCATGGTCTAGATAATTCAGCACACTGGGCATAGAGAAATAAATATGCAGTTAAATAAACACATAAATTTAAACTCTCAGGAATTAAAAATGTCACATATACAGGGTCTTGGACTCCATCATGGGATGCAAATTCTGGCTTGGGAATTAATATAGATAGCCACTGAAGGTAATGCTGTGGCTAAAAAATAATAGAAGTATTTTTTAGTTATTAAGATAACTGTGATTTTGTACTACCAGAGAATTCATACTGCTTTAATTCTATTTCACAGCATTATGACTGCTTCTGCACTACTATCCAGGACTGCAAGGTATTGCAAAACTGGTAAAGTTTCAAAAAATATCTGTTAAGATCATGAAAGACAGGAAGATGCAATTTAAAGTGAGACATCAAGGGCTCAATTTCTCATGTAAATAAACACAAAAACAAAACAAAACCTCCAAACCAACAGTCAAAAGCAAAGCATTAAGCAGCTTTTAATTGCAGAAGGAAAGAAACTCTCAAACCACATTCCAAGAGAACTATTAGTATTAAGGAACTTACCAGACTGGATTTTTAAATAGGTTAAGTGCACATGTACAATTATACTATGGATATATTTTTTTTTACCCTGAGGACAATTAGACACTGGAATAATCTCCCAGGGGAAGTTGTGTATTCCCCCACGCTGGACAGTTTAAGACTCAGCTTGACAGGGCACTGGGCCTTCTTATTTAAATTATATATATATGAATAAAATTTACCTTAAAAGGTTGGACCAGATGATCCTTGAGGTCCCTTCCAACCTGATATTGTATCATTCTGTGATTTTATATGGGGACTCTACAAAGAAGATGCTTGAAGAATCATGTGATTTTGAGTTGGACTGTATCTCCTATAATCCTACTCAAGAGGCACCAAATTTGCCTCTGCCTCTACTCTTCATTCCTGAAATATAACACCTATTGCAAAACAGTTTTTCACTCTTGTTTTTTCTACCTTTTCTCCTCATCCTCTTTGTATTGAGTGGAGAAGAGGAGTGAGTGAGTGGCTGCTGGCCAGGGTCAGCCTACCACTTGGAACAATGAACATATAAAAACTTCTTGCAAAATACCACAGTGTTGTAGTATTTTATAGTAATGCTTCACAAAATAACATTCCCATCTTCTCAGGGGAAAACCTGACACAGGATCTTTTCTAGTTAGTATGATCAGTGACATAAAATAAGAACTAGCATCATGTTTCACTCTCTGCTCTTACTCAGAGTGTTCCAGAATAAAACATTTTTTAAAATATTGAATGAGTCTTTTTTTAGTTGTCCAAAGCACTTTTTTTTTTCCCATTATAAATACATGAATGAATGACCAATGGGTGAGCTGTAGTCAAGTACCATTTCAAGGTGGGTTAAGATTAAGGTAGAATGTCAACATTTTTTTGGTTTGTTTTCTTAATGTAATGGCAAAACATATTTTGATCCCTCTTGTCTAGTGGATCTATTTCTAATTAGCAGTGAAGCAGAACTCCTTGATGTATGCAGAACTTAAATGCTCTGAATAAAAACAAAGTTGCAGAAATTAAGTGTAAAAAAAAAATCTGTGCTTGCAGGTGTGCACCATCCCTGCTCTCTTATTCATTAAAATGCATTCCTTTGTCTACTGGGGCTCCTGATTACAGTGTGGAGAGAATACTTTTCCCTTTATTCTAAATAACAGCCTTTGTCACCACCCAGATAATTAGGATCAGCATAAAGTCAAGTTTCCCTGAGACTGAAATTCAGAAGTATATTACCATAGAGCAATTCTTCATAAAGATTTACATGCTTAAAATGTATCCCTGAAATCTTTCAATGCAAAAACAAGGCAAACTGAGGAAATCCTCTTGCTTTTAGTACAGGCTTTCCCTCAGTTCCCCTGTTTCATAAGCCTCTTTCATATACCTGTACATTTTCCTCATATGTGTTGTACATTTGCATATAAAATGTGTAATAATTATACCCAAACATTCTTCCTTCAGAAAACAGTGGAAAATCTTCCACTGGCAACAGTGGAATCAGGTTGAAAGTGAATTCTATTTTTAGATTGAAATAAATTACACTAACAAAAGGCTAATTATGATATAATTGTAATGACTATAAAGTCTTCTACTCTTTCTTTGCCTGTCATAAAGCTAAGTTTGCAGGTCAGCTCAGACAGATTTGATTGTATTTTTTTTTAATCTGAAGAAAGTGACTGAGGGCATGATCATCAGTGGTCCAGAGATGCTTACATCTGGCTATTCAAATTACCAACATATGGTGGCTTCTGGGAAAAACCTGTCAAGAACAGTGCTGAAGAAGACTGATCTCTCAGTAAGTGTGTGCTTTGCCACAAAGCAATACCTTCTGAAAACAAGTCAACTGAGCTTTTTGAAACTGTTCTAGGCATTCATATCAATTCTAAGATACAAACCTGGGAGAGGAAGATGTAGGAAAGTCTAGGAGAACTTGGTACAGAAAGGTGCAGGCTGTGAGGGATGGGATGATGAGACCCCGAGTTAGAGGTTAGAAGATTCCTCTGGGATGTTTCCCTCTTTGAAAGCCACAAATTCAGTGATATCAAATGATCCCACAATAACCTTTGAATTTCAACAAATTTCTCTCCAAAACAAGGCAGCCCAGCTGTTCTTGGCAGCTACCCATCACCTTCTGTGTTCTGCTGGCTATACAATGAAGCAGACATAGTGCTTATTCTGAATATGAGCTGTAATTTGTCATTGTTTTAAATCTCCGTTTTGCAAAATATTGTGAATACTAACTGAAATTTCAGTTAGTGTTTCTTGGATGCTAGACAATTTAAGATTGTTTCCTTGCAAGCTAAAGATTGTAGTAGTATAAGGAGACTGGCAACACCAAAAAGACACTAGCATTTTACATAAGAATGTGTGGTGGAGACAAAGAAGTAGTTCCTTTCTTTTTTCTGTTTTGCATTTTATTCTCCTGCATGTATTACAACAAAAGGGTTGTCTGACCTTGTGAATTTAAGCACATACAAATCAGCACTCTGTAAGTATTCATCAAAAAAGACAGAGGAAAAAAATCCAGGTGACATTTACCCAAGTGTAATCCAGATCGTAGCAAATGCATAATAAAAGCAAAATAAAGCAAATACTTAAAAAATATATCCCAGTTCTGATGTGGGTAAATACAATCCTGCCCTTTGTCTCCAGTGGGCTGCAGCCTTCCTTTAGTCAGCAAGCTCATCACTTTTCAGTGATAAGGCTGTTTGGGTTCCCCCTAGACTAACCCCCTACACAAACCCTTATGAGGTTTATAAATGTTAATTTGATTAATAGAAAGCCAGTCATTAATATGAGATGAGCACGTTGTGCCCAGTCTTGTAAGGCACTAGACACTGCTGTGATGTGAGCAATCCTCAGAACCTGTGTCATGCAAGTGCATGGCTAATTCTTGTCCTCCATAATACAAGTGCTTAAAGACAACCTAGTGTTCAGATGCCTTTTGGAATCAAGCAAGAATATTCTGCACCTTAAGGCATCTTTACATAGAGTCAGATGGATGGCTGATTTTCAGTCAATAGCTCCCAATATATAATAGTCTGACCAAATATTCTATTATACTCTAATAGTTCTGAATGCAAACACAGATGTATTGACAGGATTTTAAAGAGTATTGCATTATTCATGTGTCCTCAGGATAGGAACTATAAAAGCAGTGGTGTGTGTTCTTCCATAGTGGGTTTTTCTTTAATTTGTTTTGCATGGGCTGTCGGATGATATCATTTTAGATACAAAGTCATATTCTAATTAGAAAGACTGTAGAAAAATATCTCTGCTTCTTTTCAGAAAACTTGCTGTTTTCCCCAGTCAGAGGGGCCAGCATTTATGTCACGAGTAGTTTAAGTGCAGCATAAAATTCTCATAAACCCAAAAATTTCCCAAAGTAATCAAAAGAATAGGAAATATTAGTAATCTAGTGTTAAAATGCATAACAAGCACCAGCTGCTGGTAAGGGAACAAATACTGACTTAAAATAATGCGTGTGAACTGGAACAGCAGACTGAATTTGACAGAGGGAATTATTTCAGCCTTCTTCCACATCAGTATCAGCACAGGATACTCTGCATTTTCTGAGGCAGCTGAGCAGATGAACAAACATATGGATGTGAAACTATTCTTTACTTTTTTTTTTTTCCTGCCTGCTTACATAATCACCACTATCCATAAATGAATAAGAATTAATGCCAGAAAGAACCATCAGGTCTTCATATCTGACCACCTGTATAATGCCAGCCCATAAATTCACTCCAGATCCCACTGATCTGTGTCCAGGGACTTGCCTTTTGAATAAAGCTTCTCTGGAACATCATTCCTCAAAAGTCTGAAAAGTTACCACTTTCCTCAGTCACTTATCCCAGTGCTTAATCACTGTCACAAGTTAAAATGTTTGTCTTTTTCTAATTGGAATTTGTTGTTTTACCAGCAGTTGGTGCTTGTTATGCATTTAACCATTAGGATACCAAACCCTATAGCTCCTCCTGATTTTGTTTGCTTAGAGTAAATGAAATATTTTTTGATTATTCAAGGTGCATCTATTTTTTTAAAAACCAGATAGATTAAGCTAGCTTAGATTCCTCCTATAAGGCATTTTTTTCAGCCCTTAAATAATTTAGATTTTTATCCCCATATCTTTTCAATTTTTTAACTTTCTTTTTAAAATGTTAATGACAGAATTGAATACAGAATAGAAAACATAATACTGATAAACCTTAGATTGAGGTAAAGTTCCCACTCCTTCAAGGATGACAGCTTTTTCTATTTGGGGATGGGTTTCTTTTGATGCATCTGCTTTATAACCATATAGTATATTTAGGACCTCTTTCAGGGACAAAATTCTCCTATATAAATTGCACATGTGCTTTATTCCTATACTCATGGTTAATATTTGACTATATTAGTTTCTTAGACTTAGCTTTCTGAGAGATCTGAATCTTCCCTTCTCTTCCCATTAATTGCCACTTCACAAATCTGCATATTTTGCCTCACACTGACTAGTTTTTATTTAATAAAAATCTTTTGCTAGCTGAATACTAAATCATGATCTTATTTTTCTGGGATGGTTGTCTTGGTAGGCAGAATGTCTGGCACAGCTCATTTGTCTTTTTTGGGCTGGGTTTTTGGCATAACAGAACATTGCCCATTTTTTTAGCATTTCATAATACATTGAATTCAATATTCATTGCCTCACTCAACTTCACAACATCAGTTTTGCACATTACTGTCCTCATGCAGCAGGCTCTGATTTTTCCTACATCTTTATCCTACCTTTTGCAGGATGTCAAAATTGGAGGACACCATTGAAGGCATGGCTATGGGTATGGGTTTAAGAATATTGGCCACCTCTTTCTGAAGCCAGTGACAATTCTAGAAGGAGCTCCTGGAAAGGCTGCCCACAGTTCTATTCATTTCCCCTGCAGGTTGGCACTGAGTGGGAAGGAGGACCATTTCAGGCACTAAATGACTGTCATTTGGTATGCACAGACTGACATCTCAGATGTTGGACTCCTGGTCAAACTTGACAGTGGGCTAAGAATGTTTTGAGTCTGGCAAGTATTCAGATGAAAGAGGAACATTTAAGCCTCTTGACAAGGGAATGCAGTGACACCCAAGGGCCACAGCTGTAGCTGATCCTTGAGGTGGAAGGGAACAAGAAAGGACTAAGTGATGCCCATGCTGCCAGGGCTGCTGCCTGGCTCATTCCCCCTTCTCAGAACACTTTTGTTCCAGTAGAATGACTGTCCCAGCTTAGCACTTTGCTTCATATAGCTGCAGGGTGTTGAATCTGACCCTGAACATGAGTACATCCTTGCAGGGAAATATGGCCTGGCAAATAAGGGCATCCTCCAAGAGAATATTGTCAGCCCACTGTTGTGACCCACTCTGAAATGTTCATCAGGAGTGGATTTTAACCTTCCAGTCTCTCAAATCCTCCTGAAAGTTTTAGCAATGCTGATATACATCATTCCTTTACAGCACTGTCAATATTAAATTTCACATATTTGCTGCTCAGGCGAGAGACTGAGATTTCTGCATTTGGAGCTCTCAGCCAGAGAAATACATTCTCCCCAGGAGCATCACCATCTTTCAAAACCCAGCACGATGATCTACATCCAGATTTCCATTTACTAAAACCTCCCCATAGCACCACGTAAGTAAGAAAGTCTTATATAAATAAGCATGAAAGGTTTTCTTACTTCCTGACAATTAATTACAAATTTGATATTGTGCTACACATAGTAGAAGATATTCAATGTTCACTGAAGCCTGGCCAGACATTTTAGGAAGTATTTATGAATGCTTACTCAGATTTCAAATAGCTGCCACTTAAGCAAAATTCATGCCTGGGTCTTATTGCTGTTTGCTAGGATGAGTTTTGTTTAAATAAATAATTAGTAAATTACTAGCTTGTATCCATCTGTATCCACAGAATAAGGATGACATTTGCTGGTCAAACAACTGCAAATTGTGACTGCATTTAAGAAAATGAAAGTTTGCTCCTTGAAAAAATTTGCAAAGAGAAACAAGAGTTTGTATGGGAAGAAGTGAACTAGTTTCAGCCTTCTTCTATTTGGAAGGAAAAAAAAAATGTGTATTAATTTCTAATATCTATGCAAATCCAACAGAGTTTGCCTTCACACAATTTTACACTACTTTCAGATTACATTTACACTACTATCAGATTTCAAAGGAAAAATGATTGCTGGCATTTATAGTAATTCAAATATCCTTTAAGAAATTAATTTGTTTAAAACATTCCAGAAGGAATACAAAGAGAAAATGTTCCAGCAGAGGACTGACAAACAATAGCACTGTAAAAGCAAGTATCTGTCATACTTTTTTTTGATAGTCACAAGCCATCTAGGCAGTGGCAAATCACAAGAAAAAAGGACAGCCTGTGATGCACAGTACTTTTCATTTAAAAGCACCCCATGTGTCACAAAATGCTATTAATGCACTCTGACTCTGTATGTAGTACTGACAGACTGTAGGTTAGATAATGGAAAAGGAAGGTGAATCTTACAGACTGTATATTGATTTGTTTTTCATGTATGTTACTCATCTGTTCACTGAAGTCCCAAAAGAATCAACTCTTGATTTAGTCCTGAGCAGTATATATGGTCATATAAAGACCTAACTAAAAAAAAAAACTAAAATAGTCTGTAATTGTGACTGTGCTTTAGTCATATTTGGACAGAAAATGCTGTATGTTGAAGTAAAAAAAAAAAAATCAGTAAGGGTAATATTTTATTTAAATCAAAATAAATTAAATAAAGATGAGAAAGTTAATTCAAGGACACTAAAAGGAGTGAAATGTTAACAAATTACAGCCAAAAGAGTGAAATGTTAACAAATTACATCGAGGCTACTCAGAAATATATGAGAGGCAGAAAGCCAAAGTTCCAAAAGGATTGAAAAAAACCCAGCATGATAAAGCAGAAAACTACATTTCCTAAATCTATTAAAGTAAACCAAACAAATAAAAAAACAGACACCAAAAAGCCCACAAACTTTTAAAAGTCTAAGTTGTATCTTAATACGGGAAAGAGAATAGAATAAATGCAAAACAAAATCACAAGAAAACAAGATTAAACTATTTTCAAGCATAAAGGCATAGAATCTAATAATCCACCATTCCTCAGATATTCCAGAAATGGGAAACTTGCCTGATATTCAATGATAACCAGCTATATACAAAAAGGCACTCATGGAAGATAAAACCCTAACAGAAAAGTTAAATTAATTCTGGGAAAAAGTTAAATTAATACTGCTGGGAAGGCGGGTGGGATGGTTCTCATACAAAAGTCATTTCTTATGTAAGATAAGACTGAACTGATCTCTCAGAGTGTCAATAGAATTCATTTCAGAACAAATCTATAAGGTGGACTTCAACAAATTGCCAATAGCAGCTAATTTTATGTCGTGGTATGTTATCACCAGTTAAACTAGCCTTAGTTCCAAAGCAGATGGAAACACTGAAGTGGACAAAGTGATTTTATATGTTCAGACATCAGTTTTCATTGTTTTTAGAGAATTTTTAAAGCATGCAGAGGTATGGAGGGTAATCCAATGAACACCAGACATGCTCCTTCTGCAGACTTTAAGGTATTTCCGCACAAAGCTGATTGGTAGGAACCATAATAAGAAACATATTAACTCACAAAAAAAAAGAAATATGCCACATTAGGGAAGAACCTGCAGAGCTTTTGAAGGGAAAATACATACCTCAGAAGTTTATTAGACTTCTTTGTTGGAGCAGGTAAGTAAGAAAACTTTGGAACAGGTCCCTTTGTCAATGCTCTGACAGAAGTAGAGGTAATATGGGATGAGACAGAAGGTCCTGGATTAGTAATTGGCTAACAGATAGGAACCAAACTCTAGGAAAGAAATATTGTGTTACTAGATGAAAATTAACATACATGTGGAAAACCCCATGTGTAGTGGCCTCTGAAGTAGACTTTACAATTTAAGAAAAAGGGGTTTGTGGTAATTTTTAAGTCTTTTCTAACAACAGCCATTCGTGTTGGTAGCTAAAAAAGGTAATGGACTGCTGGAATTTTATGAAGAAAGGTCTGAGAGCAATACTGAAATTGTTACTTGATGAGTGAGTTTTGCCAAGAATAAACTCCACCCTCAATACTGAATATAACTTTCCCCACATTTCATACTGGAATTAGAAGTGTAGAATAATTTTACAAATTATTCTACAAATATTTAAAAACATATATTTAAAACTAATATTAAATATTAAAAATATTTT
>JAOEGS010002428.1:0-20608 GCA_025447755.1 Corythornis vintsioides
GGCAGGGGGGTTGGACTAGATGATCTTCTAGGTCCCTTCCAACCCCTAGTATCTGTGAATCTGTGAATCTATCATCTTCAGTCACATGATATGTTGCCTCTCTTGAATTTCAGATGCAAATTGCTGCACCAGGCATCTTCTCCTGCAGGGATATCTCTTGATCCTGGTACTCCCACTAAGCCTAGCTACGCTCGCAGTGCTAGCCTTCCTGCCGAAAGCCATCTGGTGACCTGTGCAAATCCTGCTAAGGTTTCTTGCAAGAAGCAGTTGGAGTGTCTGGCACAGCTCTATTCATCGTGTATAGCAGGTGAAGACCCAGAGGATGTGAGACTGACCTGTCTTTGAGCTTTGGACTTGCACATGTGTTGTGAGAGGGAGGTAGATGTGAAGTGAAAGTAGTGGGGCGGTTGCAGTGTAAAAATAATTGGAAAAATAAACTAAGCCACCCTGGTTATTGTAATACATGGATGCTAGGTAGAAGTTCAGGGAAGGAGGTGAAGCTGATGCAGTGCATTTGGCTGCAGTGGGCTGAAATTGTATGGCCCTGTCTGAAACCAGATCTTTACCTAATACCTCTTTCCAGTAATTTCTGTATTGATTTATACTGTGGCTGTATGTGGGGAGGGAATTCTTTGCTGACTGTGCCTAGCTGCCTACCTTCTTTTACCTTCATTATTAAAGGTGGTCTATGCTGTACATCCACCTTTAGTATCTAATTTCCTTTCTTCCAGAAAACCTGGTACCAAATATTTTTCTGGAGCTCTTTTTTGTTCTGCAGCTGTTGACTTCTAAAGGCACTTCTACTGCAGAAGATGGGGATAGTGACCTTGAAACCAATGAAAGCAGTAATGGTAAGCAATAATTTTGAGGGGAAAAATAATACTTCCAAGGAATGATAATGTGATATAGAGCAGTTGCCTTTAGCTTGGACAGTGAAATTCCACAAAAGCATTTCATTACCACTGTAGGACTCATCTGAGATGCTGGCAAAAGTCTTGCATGTATGGGAAGTGCTTCCACAATGAGAGCAAGATTGCTAGATACTGTCTGAATCTAGTTTTCTGCAATCCTGTGAGATCTGCTGTGGCTAGTTGCTAACACTGATTTCCAGGGAGAAGGATGGATATTCTGAAATCTCCATCATTAGTCCTTGCAACTCAAGTGTAGTTGATCTGCTATGTGCTTCTTAAATTTAAAGTTGGGTTATGAGTGCAGAGGATCCATCCATATAAAGGCATAATGGTTGCTTTTGCTTTTTGGCAAATTCAGTCTTAGCTTGATGCAGTTATCACTGATATGGATATAAAAAAACCCAAGCAAATGAAAGAATGGCTTTAAGATAAGGCACACACCTCCTTCCATCTAGATGTCCCAGTTTGAATTACCTTTGTTTTTCCACTCACTGATTCTTAGGGCTAAGATTAAGAACACTCGAGCTTTTTGATTTACAGATTAGAAATCTCCAGCTATGGGAACAACAGTGATGCCTGGTTGTGGTTGGTCTGCATTTTCTCCAGCATCTGTTTATTGTTGGCCAGAACTTTGAGAAGGAATCCTTTCTTTACCATGTAGCATTAAACAATCCAATTGCCTTTGCTACATGAAGGAAAGGGATGGGAGTTTTCTCTATTCAGGTGGCAGGGAATGGAGAAGTCTGGAAATTGTATACTGGTCTGGAAAGATATTTTTGCACATGGTAGTTCCTGCTGTCCTGGAGAGCTAATTGTTGGTCTTTTTGTTTATAAATGGTGATAAGTGCTGTTGTCTCATGTTTCTTCTCTTTTCCCTTAGATGTGTCAGGGAGACAGCATTTCCGAAGCATGCACAATTGTGTTTATTTTGCTGTTCAAGTCTTGGATTATCAATATGAGTGAGTTGAAAAGTTATTTTTTTTCCTCTGCTTGTGTATGCAGATATGTGTGAGCTTAAGCAAATGTACTTGGATTTTAAAGCTTTACCACTTACAGTCACAGATTTGTTAATTTTCCCTCAAAACATACAATTTCACCTGGATTTGTCTGTCTGTGAGTTTTCCATGCACTGATCTGCCTGCTGACCTTCAGTGTCATTAAGAATGAATGGTCTAGTCATGAGATGGGCTCAATAAAACATGACCCTACAGATGCCAGTTGGATTTCACACAGGATGCCTCAGGCTTAGAGTTCGTGATTTGCTAGCCTCATTAAAAATGAGCATAAGCATTTCTTTAGGTCTGATGATGTGTTGTTTATGTTTGTCTATCTGGGGCTTGTCTGTTTTGTCTTGGCAGAATCATATCCCACTTAGAAAAGGGGATGCTGAAGCTATTGGCTGAAAATGAACGGATTGCATCTTTTTCTCCCACCTTGCACGAGAGGCTCAGGCAGGCTTATGAAAGCAGCACAGCCAAGGTAAAAACTGGCAGACCTCACCTCACCTTATTCTAGACCCTTGTGTTGTGGCTCTTTTATTTACCATGGCCTTGATGTTAAATCTCATTCCTTGTACTTCGACTGTCTTGTCATGTCATCTTTGGCAAATGTTTAAAAGCTACTTTTTTTTTTCTGGTCAGTGGGTGAGTAAATTGCTAGGTCCAGTGATGGTTAGCTGTGAATTGGTGCTGGCACTAGCAAGCACAGTGCTACTTGCACAAGGCTATTTGCACTGTGTTCCAGGCCCTGACCTTGACCAACAACTTTGACAGTGTCAGGTTTTGCTTTTCAGATTCTCAACAAATAAACACATATCCCAGAAGAATGATTGGTTAGATGCAATATCTGAATGTAATTTGGAAGAAGCAGCTGTGTTTCATAGCTGCAGACTCCTTTTAGGCAAATGAAACTTCAGAGGAGACAATGCAGTCTCTGAAAACTGTCTTCCTGATCTAATCATCTGGGTTAGGCAACTAAAGTTGGATGATAGGAATACTTAATGGCTTTTGTATCTTGTTTCATCCATCTTTAAAAAGGAAAATTGCTCTTGGCAAAGGAAGTGCTGTGTACTTTCTGAGACTAGAGCATGTCCATAGCTGAGCTTTTTAGTTAAATAAAGATACCTTGTTACTTGAAGACACAGCTTTTTACATAGGAGAATAATAATAATACAAGAATTGTCAGCCACTATCCTGCATTCTCTGGAGCCCTGTTTTGAAGATGCACTTTGGCTGTTTGCAGATTATTCTTTCTGTGCTCTATCAATACTGGTTGCAAGTTGTTCTGCAGAGATTTCTTATCTCTCTAAGATGCTTCCACAGATCATGTTGAGTGATTCTGCCTCTTTTCCCTCAGATTGTTGGATAAATTAGAGACTTATGGTAGTCTGATGCCTGCCTTTATATTTTTAACAGGTGTCTCTACTGCTGCCATGCTCTGTGCAGTCTGTTTCCTTCCAGCCAGAAACGGACAATCGCTCTAACTTTCCCAGTGACAGAGCATTTCACATATTTAAGAAACAGAGGTAAGTTTATTCTCCTGTTACTGTGTGACTCACAGGGTATAACCTTTCCATGACTTAAGCATGCTACATGCTGTAGAAAAGTAAGATTTTCATTTTAATTAAAAAAATGTCTTGATTCACAGGGATATATTTTATGAACTGCTGCGTGAATGGGAGGATAACCATGAAAAAAGTGGCTGGGACTTTGAAAGAGTTCTGGGCAACAAGATCAGGTAGGAGTCCTGTGCAACTTCAGCTGGCTCTTTAATGTAGCTGAATGGATGGTGTAGCATAATTCAGCATCCTCAGTGCTCCCTAATGGTCTTCTGCACTAATCTGTAGGGAGCTGTGCTTCTTGGAAGGGTCTGTCCAATATAAACTTGCTTCTATATTTTAAAGTATCAACTGTTAACCTTAAAAAACAACAGGCGTAAGTGGCTTAAGAGCTTAACATGATCAGTCTTGGTGTAGCTCTTTCCTTATTCATAATCACAGAAAAAGACTCACAACCAGTATGTTGTGGTCTGAACTCTGTAATTTTATACACTTATGTGTGCATTTCATGTTTCCAGTGCCCTGCTCCTCTTGAGTGTGGACAAGAGTGTTAAATGTTCAGAAGCTCTTCTGATTATTTTAGGGGGTGTATTGGTTCCAAATCAAAGACATGTAGGGCTCTTCCTATGGAAAGCAAACCATTTTATTCGTTTATTGCTTTATCCAAATAGAGAATATTTAAAGAAACTATTATGGTTTTGAAAGCAATTACCATGTGGGTTTCTGTGTTAGTCATAACCACCAGCTTACTCAAGTTGCATGTATGAAGGTGACCTTTCACCACAGGATCAAAACAAGGCTGAGATTTAAACAGAGACATTTTAATTCTCATTGGGCATCAAAAGTACTGCTGTTGCTGTTTTCTAACTTGTAGATGTGTGAACTCTCAACACACTGCTTTGCACAGAGGAGGGTGGGAGCTGAACGGGTTCATTTTCTTCCTAAATAACAGCATCATTGCAGAAAGGGAAGAGAGTCTTTTTACCTCTAGAGCTGTGTTTGCTCTGCAGGTGCTCATATTTGTTTCCATGGTCAGCAGGTGGAGCTCAGTGCTTGGGTGACCTGGTTATAAACATGTTGCTTTTTGCAGTGGCCTTTGGAAATCACCTTCTCAGAAGCAGTTATTTTATGCTTTTGATATAGTTTGAAGTGAGAACACCACAGAGATCCAGTCATCATTTTGTGCTGTTCTCCTTCCCAGGGCCATGATGGCTCACCTGTCTGCAACCTGCAACCACAGTCATTTTGCCAGGCTTTTTCAGAAGCAGCTTATCCAGGTAAATGACTTGTTTGTTAATGAAGATGTTCATCAATACCCATCATCCTTCTTCAGCCTGAGAAAACAAACTGTGCCTTGTAAGTTTCTTTGAGATTTTTCCAATTGAGACCTTTTTGGGAGAGCCAGCTTTTCAGGACAAGAATTTCTTTCCTTTTCCAGAAATACAAATTACTGCTAAGTTACTGATGCATTCTGTAAATCAGAGATAAGGCACAATAAGCATGTCATGAGCTGTAAATTTCAGAACAGTTACAATTTTTAGAAGTTTTGAGGATGTATTTTGACATGTATCAAATGCAGATGTTCCCAGTTATGTTCAGTAGCAATAGGAGTAAAAAGGTCTCTGGTTCTTCTGTGTAACACTGCAACAGCTTCTTTTGACATAGTATTGCTGTTGTAGTTTACAGGGCTTTTTTGCCCAGTTTCAAGCATCCTCTGACTTCATGGTAACAGAAGGAATGAAGGAAGAAAATATACTTCTGATTGGAGTCTTGATACTCACTGTATTCTCTATAAATGGGTGGCTTATTGATGGCTTCCTTTTGGAGCAAAACAGACACAAACCCCACCTTGAGTATTAGCCCACACACACTGCCAGGAAGTTTCAAGCTGTTGTAAGGTTGGAAAGTCCTCTGGTGTCCAGTCTGAATTTGCATCAGTGTCCTGTCAGATGTGTGTGTTAAGGGAATGAGGTGAGATGGACTTTGTTGCATTAACAGGATTTCATTAGTCCTAGGTAATGTATTTCTCCTTTAGACCTGTTCTGCTTTCCCAAGAGTAACCAAAGATTTAAACAGGTAACTAGAGGAGAAGCTGAGAATGCTAAAACTGTTCTGTGTAGAGAAGAAAAGGTTATCTCAGTGCTTTGTACAAATACCTGAGAGGAGGGTGAGAAGAGGGAAACAAATTCTTCTCAGTAGTGTTCACTAACAGGACATGAGGCAATGGACACAAACTGGGAAAAAAGAAATTGCATCTGCACACAAGATCAGATGGAATTGCTGTGAAGGTGGTCAGACACTGAAACAGGAGACCCAGAGGGGTTATGAAGTCCCAAGCTGTGGAGATTTTTAAAAGCTAATTATGCATGGTCCTGGACACCTTACTGTAGCTTACCCCAGTTGAGCAAGAGGATTGGATTAGATGAGCCAAGAGATCCCTTCCAACATAAACAGTTCTTCAGTTCTGTGATTCTGAGTCTTGAGTAGTATCTATGTGCTCAAAGGAAGGGAGTATTCATTTTTAAACTTTATTTAACTCTGTGGAAACTCCAGGAAAACCAGGTCTGGGAATGCATAGTGCCATATCACAGTCCATGGAGACTGGGCTAAAGATCCTACTGAGTTGTTCATGATCCTGCTCGGGCAGGGGGGTTGGACTAGATGATCTTCTAGGTCCCTTCCAACCCCTAATATCTATGAATCTATGAATCTATGAATATGAAAGGTGTTCTCCCCCCATATCCCCATGCAGCCTGCTAGGTGTGCCTCCAGCTATGAGGTAGATGTATAGGATTGAAATTCCATGTCTCAAGATCTCTAGGGTGTTTATGTCCAAAGTGGGTGGCATGTTTGGGCATGAGGAAGATATCTTCTTTAAGGGCAGCTGCCTGAAAAGGCCATGCTTGTGAGGAAGGGGGATGATGTCAAGTGAGAGATTAAGTGAAATGATGTTTTAGGACATATTTTCCATCTCATTACTCTCTCTGTCTCCTGAAGATGTGTAAAGGTCCCATTGGTGGTGGCGCAAGCTGGGGAGACACTCCAGACCAGGATGTCCTTAATATGCTGGGTTCTGATAATCTGAACCGTCTGAAGAGGCTGCAGGAAAGATTTGTTGTTCCTCAGAGCATCAGAGGACCTTGTCCACCCCCTTCATTCCCAGGGTGCCAGCAGTTCTTCAGGGACTTCATCCTCAGCGCAGGAAGGTTAGCTGCTGTGGCTTCTGACACCTTCATGATGTGGGCGAGTGGGGAGCACCAGCATGTTGCTCTTGCTGTGGGGAGTTGTCCAGAGAGCCTGGGCTTGGTGTAGCCTAGGCTGAGAAGATCAGAAATGCTTTTAAGATTAATAATGCCATAGTTAGTGTTCTTGGCCTGCACATGTGGTGGGTGTGTTAATAAGCAGTTTCTGCCTGGAGTATATAGTGTGTTTGTGTGACACTGTGCTATGTTAGGATAGACTACATGGTAATAATTCTCCTGTAAAACTGCAGTGTTCTGTCACAGGCCATCAGCATTTCCAGTGCCAAGGTGTGCAGTGCTGCCTAGCAAGGGCACTGCACTGGACAAGAGTTTCTTGTGTGGTGGAACCTATGGAGTTGCATAATGAAGCCAGGTTCCTGAGTTTGAGTGGAAAAGAAAGGGATCAGCCAGTACTAGTCTTGTCTGTCAGTCTATACATTGGATGTCTGCTCATGCTTGATACAATTCATGAGACAAGCCTGACGTTTTGCAGCGTGTTAGTTGAGGTTTTACTGCTGTTTTCAGCCCAGTCTGACTCATCATCTTTTGCTGAAGTTACCAGTTCAACCAGCACCTGATGGATAGTCTGTGCCTGAAGATACTCGAACTGAATGGCCTTACTCTGGTGGAGCATGAGCACAGTGATGGGGAAGCAGATATGGATGAACAGGTAAGATTGTGGTTTTTTGAAAATACATCTGGCAGGAATTTCCCTGAGCTATCCCAGTACCCAAAGAATTACTGTCTTGATTGTGACTCTCACCGACTCCCAAGTTGTTAATATGAAAATGTGATTTAGGATCTGCTTGGTTTAGAAAGCTCTTGAATTAGTAATTTCTTCTCACTGTGGAAGCAGAAGCAATTAAGCTTGATGAATATGTATTTTGGAAACTTCTAATAAAAAGCAGTGATGAACCTCTGTGCTCCTTTTACATGAAAGGAAGTTTAGTGTAGGTAGTTGCTTTGCCAGTTTAGGGTAGCATTGCCCCAGCTTGCTTTATTATTATTATTATTATTATTATTATTATTATTATTATTATTATTATTATTATTATTATTATTATTTCAGGATGAGAAGAAACGTTTCACTGTGGTCCTGTTAAGCCTACGACTGCTAGCCAAGTTCCTGGGGTTTCTTGTTTTCTTGCCATATCGCACCGTGGAGCAGCCAACTAGAGACTTGAGAGACTCTGCAGTTGCATTAAGAAACCAAGTAAGAAACCAAACACTTCTAAGAAATCTAACATTGCCTTTTGCTTGACAGGCAGGATTTCTAATCCAAGGAGGGCATTATGAGTAGTTATGCCCTTTCAAAGCAAGCCAGTGGCTCCTGGGATGATATTTTACTGTTCTATGCCCCTACTGTATATTGTGGGATTGGGAATGAAGGAAAGAAGAGTATGGGTAAGATAGAAAAGAAGGAGCATTGCATTGGAGAGGCATTTGGTCTTTTTTTGTGAGAATAACATTTCTGTTATTTCTTCTAATCTGGGTCTGTCATACCAGAACTCTGAGCTATCTAAGACTTAAATTTATAGTGTAAAATCCAGCTACCAGGAATGTTTGAGTTGGTTTCACTCCCATCTCCCAGAGGTGTGTCATGCTGAGTGCAAGGGGCAGGGGTTAGATCTTGACTGCACCCACATAGTCAGGCTTATATAGCCTTACTTTAGAAAGTCCTGGTGGGACCTCATGATTGCCATGGTGTGATTTTTTTACCTCTGCTTGTATGCTATGAAATGTTTTCAGTATCTGGAAGTCACCTCTTACTTCTACAGAAGGTGAAATCTTAGAAAGAAAAGTCAAGAAACAAAGTTTTTATTTTAGTATCAAAAGGTAGCTTTGAGCTCCTGCTTTAACTTCTGTTGTCTCTGAAGACCCTGCCTGTACTGGATGTACTGAAGCTCCTGAGGCAGTCGATTCGGGATCAGCGTTCTGTCCTCACTGTTCCCTGGGTGGTGGAGTACCTTTCCCTTGTGGATCACATTGCCCCCTTCCTTGATTACTACAAGAAAGTGTTTTGTCTCTTGCTGCAGGTATACAGGTAAGAGCCTGGGAAATTATATTTGTTAATAATTTTTCTGTGAAAGTTTGCTTGCTTAGTTGAGGTGCCTGGTGTTTGAGAATGCATCATGATTCTCCTAGGTTGAGATTCTTATTAAAATGCTTTTTTTTTTTTTTTTAAGTGCAAATTTGGAGCATTTTTTATCTTATACTACAAAAGGAGCACATCCTAAACTTGGAGATCAATATTTTATTTAAATGTGTGGCTTTTCACTAAATAAACAAAATTCTTTAAATTCCTGTTCACTCCTACATCTGCAGCTGGGAATTTTAAACCTTGAATTTGAACCTTAAACCTACAAGGTCTCCCATGTAATGTAATTAAGGTCTCCAATGTAATGGTCTAGTTTTCTTTCCTATATACATCAGAAAATTTTGAAGCACCTTTTAAACACTAACTTTTTTAGTGTAAACTTAATCCAGTATGGTATTCAGATGCATATGTGCAAATAAGTGGGGCTTGCTCTCCACTCTTTAGGCAGATAAATAAATACTATGTCTATGGTAGCAGTATAATTAGAAAGGAGTGGTTTGGGATTTATTTTCCTTATGAAAATTGAACTACTGAAATCTAACACTCCCTTCTTTTGCTGAATGGCAGGTTAATGGTCCTTTTTGAAGACAATGAGATGAGTTACCTGAACAAGCTGCTGATCCTTGCAGTTCTGGGTTGGCTTTTTCAGGTAGAGTCTCCTGTGTGTACACAGCTCTTCCCTGAAGAAAAAGCAGGACACAGAAGTCAGAAAATAGTATTTAAATGAGATAAAACATTGCAAAACAATGTTGTTTTGCTGACTGTAGTACACTAGTGTCAGGTTTAAAGAATCCTCTGTATTCTAATGGAGAACTATTTTCCTTTAGTGGAATTGTGTGAATAAGCTTTTTTCCAGTAGGAATTCCAGTTGCTGCTGAAACACTTTCTGCATCCTTGTAAGCAAATTGAGAGCTGATTCCTGTTAGAACTGGAAGCTCTTGTCACAAAGATGGAGTGCAAGCTGGCAGCCTTGAGTTACTGAGGAATTTTGCCTACTAAAGGGATGATATGTGATGAACTTATAAAGTCCTTTGGTGCCTCCAGCTGGAAGCAAGGTTACTGCTCAGCAGGAAACATGGAAAGGTTAAAGCTATGGCAGAGGGCAAGGAAGAAGGTGACTTATGTTACTGCAGTCAAATTAAATCTTTCATTGCATGGAGTGGCTGTCCTTAGGCCAGAGAGGGTCTTTAGTGACAGTGTTTTTCTGTGGGTGGCAGGCTGGTGAGATTTTACTGTCTGCTTTGTCAGAAGTGGTGTAAGGTACTGACTGTTGTTTGGGATATAACTGCTGGGATTTCTGTTTCAGGTTCCATCGGTCCCCGAAGAGTTGTTTTTTACCACTGATGTTAGGGAGGAGGGTTTGATGATGGATAAATTGTCATCTGCTCAGGCTTTGGTAAGTTAGTGCACTAGCATGTCCTACCACTCCTCTCAGGAGTTTTAAGATGTTATCAGAAACATGGCTTCAGTGCAGCTGCTTTGGGCATATATAGGCCAATGAATGTGATGCTCCAGTTTGCCCAAGTGCCTCATTTGCACGTGGGTTTGTAAATTGTGAGCTACAGATCTGGGGCTTTTGTCAGGTGGGAGCCTTCTTACCTGCTGCAATGGCTTGCAGAATAGTTGCCAGCTTCTGCTGGAGGAGCAGATGCTGTTTTCATATTCACTGATTATTGCAGTGCAAGGTGGGCTGATAGAACTGTAGCTCTTACCAGAAACAGGTAATAGGAGTGGTGAAGCCAGCAGAAACAAGATGGGACTCTAAGAGCAAGGTTGCTGGCTTTGGAGTCATATCTTTTTCCAAATGATAAAGGGCAGCTGAACTGAAAATAGTATGAGCAAGCAGAAAAAAAAGTGTGTCTATGGCATGTGTGATATTTGAGAAGACTCCCAGACATGCAAGAGAATACATACTATTGCTTGGAAAATAAGCAGTATGTTTGTTGGGGGGTGTGTGTATCTTATTCTCATTACAAAATTCTGTTCTGCACTATCTTTTCAGTGGTGGAAGACACAGAGATCAGCTTTTTTTTATTTTATTTTTATTTTTTTCCCCAAGTGAGTGTAATACACCCTGCCCACAGGGGTGGCATCTGAAGTTGCTTTTCCTCACATGCCTCTGGCTGCACTGTGCAGTACTGGGGTGCCTTTACTTCCCAGTGTGGTGTTCCAGTGGGGTCAGGGTGAAGACTCCTGTGGAGGTGTAATGTAAAGCAGATGTGCCTCATTTGTTTTCTTCCTTGGGCAGGTTGCTCTTTAACAAGTAACAGCTGTTAAATGGTCCTGTTTCCCTTCTGTGACCATCATCTTTCAGCTGGACTTTGACAGTGATCAGAAGCAAAGGTTGAGCTACACTAAATGTAGGGCTGCTCATTGTGCACTGCAGTGCTGCACTGAACACTTAGGATGCAATATTTGTGTTAGAATTCAGTTGCTTTTATAATTTCCATGGAAAGGCACCTGCCTGTGGCCATGCACGTAGGATTTCTCACTTGCCAAAGATTGTTTCTTTCCTGCTGTGTCCTTTCAGCATTTCCTTCCTTTTCTCACCAGGATTCTGTGCCCTTGGTGGATCAGCAGTTACTTTATACCTGCTGTCCCTATCTTGGTGAGTATTCATATTTGCTGTATATTTCTTATTTGCTATATATTTCTTATATATATTATATTTATTTCTTATTCATATCTGCTATATATTTCTTATTTATATTTGTCCTTTGATACTGTGACTCCTCACATCATTTTTCTTACCCACTCTGGTAACATCAGGTCTCAGTTTTGTGCAAGTCAGCCTTGCTTAAAAAGCTGTATTGCAGAAGCTCCTGCAGCTGTGAACAGTATCTGGTGAAGCAGGGGGTGGGGGGAGGCCACACAGTCAGGACAGCTGATCTAAAGAGCTTGAATACACAGGAACAGGACAACTCACCCTTCACAAACTGGAAGGAAGCATTGTAAGGAGTAAGTTTACAACTTTTCCATCCTCAGTATGGGGAGAGATGCTTGTATGGTGAGGAATGCTTTGATCCTTGAGTGTATTTCTGCTGCCAGACAGGGGAAGAGTCCTTTTATGCTCTGGTGCTTTATCTGTTTTTTTGCTTGAGATATTTTTCTTGGGATCTGACTGCCACTGGTGAAAATCCCTGCTGCAGGCAACAGAATTGCAGATGGTGAGGTGGTGCTCTGCTTCTTGGGACTAAGGTGATAGGAAAACTGTATGTTAAACCTGCATCACAGCAGCTGCTAGGAGTTGAACATGTCTTCAGGGTTTTCCACTGATATTTTCTCCTGACCCTGTTGGAATTGTGTGCAGATTTGATTGCCTTCTGGTCCTTTTAGTCTTTACAGTTCCTGCTGGCTATGCTAAAAAGGGTTGCATAGAAATGACTGTTCCCTGATCCTTCTGAAGAAGTCCTGTGTGTCAGGGAGCTACCTGAAAGCCTCTCTTTTTCTCTTCAGAGCCTTGCTTGCCTCGCTGTGCCCTGCCAGTTAAATGGGAGGGCTGCCTCTGCTTTTCTGAAACTTCAGCTTTCACAGCAGCTGAGAGAATCTGCTCTGGAAACAGGACTGACAATGTGAAAGTCTCTCTTGAGTTTTGATTTGCTCCCTTGCTTATGGAGGTCATTACTGCTTTTGTGTTCTTTTCTGTGCAGGCGAGCTGCGGAAACTCCTTGCCTCTTTTGTGGCTGGCAGTGGAGCAAAAAATGGTGGCTTCATAAGGAAAATCACTCCCACAGCTGCAGAGTCCTTGGCACCCAAGGCTGCCATCACACAGAGGAAACTGCAGGTATTGAAATAAGGGAGTCACAAGGGGAAGCAGGGCAGCAGAAATTGCTTCTGTGAGAGTAGGGTGTGTAGGGGTATCCTAATGCCAGGGAAAGGGAGGGCCTAGGCAGCATGGAACACTGCTTAACAGGTGAGTCACCTTACAATGTCTTCTTCTGATATGTCCACAGGATACCATGTGAGTGTTGCAATCCAGATAACTGCAGTAAACATTTTTGGAGTTAGAACAACTAGCCTATTTCCCTGTCTGCCTTCTCTTTAACTTAAAATGTTGGTATGTTTTCTCATACTCTGCTTTGGTTGGATTGTAGCCATGCTTTCCACCAAAAGAACTGTAGGAACCTACAGCATTACTAGCCAGTAATTATGTGAGGATTTTTTTTTTCCAAAATCAAACCCTGTGTGGTGATTCTCAACTAGTAGGTGCTGTCAGAACTCTGCCATTCTTCCCTTTACTTCCCTTTAAACCCAGATAATGAACTTTGGGTTAAATGTCTATAAGGAAATAGAGAGGGTGCTGAATGCTGCAGTAACAGAAAGTTATAGTGCAGGCCAATGCATGCCTTGTAGCACAGTTCCAGATGCTAGTTCCTGCCATTCCTGTGTTGAGGAGAGGAGGATCTGGGTTAAGTGCTCTAATAATTGTAGCATTTGTCTCTTGAACAGGTAGAGTTGGAGCAGGCCTTCTTCCACAACCAGCCTCCCTCCCTACGGAGAACTGTTGAATTTGTGGCAGAGAGGGTGGGATCCAACTGTGTTAAACACATCAAGTGGGTGCTGATGATCTTTTCTGTGACTTAAAAAGTAACTTTACACTAATGAAACAGAGTTGATCCTTCAAAAATGTGTGGCTGGGTGGAAGAAAGTGTCCCTTAAAGTATGCTGTATAACAGAACACCAAGGCTATACAAGGGTATGACAATGTGGTCCAGCAACATCTTATTGCCATCACAGAGGATAATTTGTGAAAGGATGCAGAAAGGAGGGTTATATGACTGAGAATGCTTGGAATGTGAACACAGTGCATCATTTTGAGACTTTTTATATTCCTTTCAGAATGATAGGAAAATCTCAGGTCAGAAGGGACCTCTGGAGATCATATGATCCAAATTGCTGCTCAAAGCAGGTTCAGCTTTCAAGCCAGATCTGGTCATTTGGCACCTTTGCCAGTTAAGTCATGAAAGTCTCTTAAAGATGGGGATTTGTCAGCCCCTTAGTACCAAGTGCTCAAAGTCCAGATGGAGAGCAGTGATAATTGGTGTCCCTCAGGGGTCTGTGCTGGAGCCTGTGTTGTTTAACATCTTTGTTAATGATATAGACAGAGGGTCAAGGGCACCATCAGCAAGTTGGCAGATGACACCAAGCTGAGTGGGGCTGACACCAGAGGGACGAGATGTCATCCAGAGGTACCCGGACAGGCTGGAGAGGTGGGCCCAGGGGAACCTCATGAGGTTCAACAAGACTAAGTGCAGGGTCCTTCTCCTGGGCCAGAACAACCCTCACTATCAGTCCAGGCTTGGGGATGAGGTGATAGAGAGCAGCTCTGCAGAAAGGGACTTGGGGATGCTGACAGACAAGGAGCTGAAAGGAAAGCAGCAAATTCCCTTGTCTTCGTGGCTGTGCCATTGCTGGTAACAGCCCAGTACAAGGTTGGCCTTTGGAGACAACCAACTCATCTAGGTTGTCTACTGGGAACTTTTCCAGAGGTCCTTTTCTGCAGAGCTGCTCCCTAGCAAGTAGATCCCATTTCTCCACCTTGCCACACTACTTAATGTCAACCCCATCCTCCAGCATTTCACTCATGAGCTTGCTGAGAGTTTGCACTGTCCTGTGGTCCAACTTGTTGAAGACATTAAATGGTATCAGCCCACAAGGAATGCTGGCTGTAGTGACCTGCTCTTGACATCTTTGAACTTGTCACTGCTGTCCATTGAGAGTATAAGGGTAGAAAAGACATGTATCATCATAAATCTTTGTTAAAGCCTGAAGGCTTGTAACTCTCAAGTCTTAATATTGTTTAGATATCTCGATTGCTGCATTCTTCCTTACAAAACAAACAAGGAGATGGTACATTATTAAACACAGTGTGATTGATTCTTTTTTAGCAGAGTGGTTTCACAGACAGGTAGGAGTTGGAAGGGACCTCTGAAGATATAGTCCCACCCTCTGCCAAAGCAGGGTCACCAAGAGCAGGTTGCTCAGGACTGCATCCAGGTGGGTTTTGAAAGTCTCTAGAGGAGGAGACTCCACAACCTCCCGGGGCAGCCAGTTCCAGGGTTGCATCACCCTCACAGTAAAGAAGTTTTTCCCTATGTGTTTGAATTGCTTATCTCCCTAAATCAGGGAGAGCAGCTGGTTACAGTTGGTGTGCTCTGTTCCTTGTCTTGATTTCAATTTGTATGACTGTTCTTTGGGGTTTTTTTGCAGAGCTACACTGGTGGCAGAGTTGGTTCAAAAGGCTGAAGTCATGCTGCAGGATAAAGTGAAGGAGGAAGCTGCTAATCATGACAAGCTGCTTGAGGAGGTGTGCACTCATCTGTATGAGGAAGGGGCCCAGGCACTCGTCAAAGGCAGAGAGTAAGGAGGAAAAGTTATTTAAACTTGTGCCTTTCCTTCTCTTCTTACTGTGGAATCTCTGAGCCTCATTGGCACAGCCTGTCCCAGTCAGGCTGCTGATTATAAACCCTGACCTCTGCTCTTCTTAAGGTAACTGCTGCACCTCCTGCCAGTTGATGTCCTATTTCTAGGAAGGAATAAAGGTGCTGTGTGTCCATCTGCATCCAGCTCCAAAGAAGCATCTGCTGCAGCTACCATGTTTCTCCTCTTTAGACAATGGAGTGTGGCAGCTTGGTGGCTTGTTACAGCTCTTTGCTTCTCTGGTTATTTCGCTCTGACTTATTTCACTGCAGTCTTCCAGCTAGTTTTGACTGTGTGAAAGTTACTACAGTAATCAACCTCTGCATGTTGTCCAAGAACTTTGACTAATCCCGTGGAATGTTTTCTTTTTATTGCAGATTTTGCAAAAAGAAAGGTCCCGAGGCAGTAAGGGTGTTGCTGCCAGAAGAAACCTCTTCAGCAGTATGTATTTTCACTACAATTTACTAAAGGCCTTGAATTTAAATCTGGACCATTACCATTTTTTCCAGTGCTGCTTCATTTACCCTTTAATAGTATAGGGTAATGGAATCAGTTGATGCCCTCATGTGAATACTGATAGTTAGAGGAGGGTCACCTCTGCCAGTCTCCCTTGGCCATTCTGGCTATGGTGCTACTCTGGCCAATAGTGAACTGTTGAGACTAGAATGGTTTATAAATGGCATTAACTGTTTAAGGGTGATGCTTTTGTTTTAGTAACAACTTGCCAAGAGCTGATGGGGTTTGTATGGGATTGATGAGGTTCCCACAGAGGTGGTGGTGCTCTATTTAAATGTTGCATGCCAAAATTAAGCTTTTTTCCATCTAGACTTCCTTCTGATTTATCACTGACTGTAGTGCCATGGCTGGTAGTAAATCTTCTATCACTTGTTATCCTCCCTGTAAAGGTTTTAAGTAGTGCAGAAGACATTGCAGTGGAACTGGCCACTGAGAAGGCCTGTGGCTGGCTTTCTGCCAACATTGCAGGTGAGTCTCCTTACCCTGAACTGGACCTTCTAGCCTGTGTCTGGTGCTCTCTTTCTGAGGTCAAGGGGTAGAATTTATTCCAGGGTTACAAAGTACTTGGTCCCACGCATTTTGGGTTTTTTTTAGTGAGAAGGATGCAGTTGCTCTGTCCCTCCTTTTTTAGGAATGAGGAATGATTTCTAGCTCCAAGAACCTGCTTCAGGATTTTTCAAGCTTGGCCCATATAAGTGGTTTTTAGTTATGGAGGATGCAGAGAATGAATGCTGTGGAAAGTGTCTTCTGAACATGTCACCTAGGCTGAAGATGTCCATAGCACTTCTAACCCACGATACAGACAGCTGCTCTCTTGAGCAACACTATGGTCCCCATGTACAAAGTGATTCTAAAATCTTCTGTAAAAGAAAAACCTCTTTTTGGTGGGTGTGTTTTCAGCAGGCTGAAGGCAGCTGTAGTCCTTCTACTCTGTAATATTGCTCTGGCAACTCCTCAGAAGCTCTGAAAACCTATTGTTTCGGGAGGTTGAGCCAAGAATCTGGGGAGGAACATCCAGCAGCAGGAGTTTATTGTTTTGGGTGCTGGTCAAAACTTATTTTGGTAGAAAACATATGGCTTTCATGGGCACAATGGTTGATCTGGTATGGTCATGCTGATTCAGCTTTCTCCTTTGGCACTGCCTCCCAGCTTAGCTACTGTGTTGATTAAACCCTGTGAGGTATCTTGGTGGAAAATGGGATGAGTGGTACCTGGTGGTTATGGGTGACTGTAGTTTAATGCTGTAGGTTAACACACTCTACCTGTGGCTCTACCCATTAAATATGAAGGAACCTCAGAGTGGGAGGTGTTTGAAGGTGTAAACTCTTCATTTACCCTCTCTTCATTTGGCCCTCAGAACGAGGGGCTAATGAGGGTAGTGTTTGGAAACAGTTGCCTGCCTCGATGGAGAGAAGAGCTGAAGTAGACAGGATTTGTTCCTTGGTCTTTGTAGCACTCATCAAAAGAGAAGTGAAGGCAACCTTCAACAGAATGCTGAAAGTCCCAGGGCTTTACTTGCCTGGTGAGGATGCTCTGGAGTTGAGAAGGGACTGCCCTTCAGGCTGTCAGCACTGTGCTCCATTTCCCTCCCAGATCATCAACGAGATTAAGGTACATGGTGTTCACTGCCTGGCTGCCCTAACTCCCTTACTATTTTTCACATTGGTGGGGTGGGGGTTGGTAGTTTGGCTGGTTGGTTTTATTTTGGTAAGGGGATGTTCTGGTTCTGAGGAACTGGCTGTGAGGAATGTTTGGGAAGCATGATGGAAAGGTCTCATGTTTTTTTCATCCCCCTGCTCACTGTCTGTGTGTAGATTGGCATTCTCTGGTCAAGACCATTTTCTCAAATACAGGATTTCCAGTAGAATGGCAATGTCCTTTTTGATAGGAGCAGCATAGAAAACATAGTGTGGTGAGCATTGTGCACAACTGTATGTTAGAGTCAGCACATCAAAATAGCCAGCATTTGTAACCCCTAATATCTATGATACTATGAATTGTAGACTTACTCTTTAAACAGAGACCAGGAGACTCTCCATAGAGTATTTCCTGTTGGTCCTTTCAGCTCCAAAGAACTTGGTATACAGTCCAGTCTTACACACCAGGAGTTTTGCATTTAATAAAGTGTCATATGAATCTATATGAATCTGTTAAAAGATGTTTGCCAGTCTGCATCTGCACCTTCCTCAAGCTACAATAAGGGAGGATCAGAATATCTTAAAAAGAAGGTCATGGTATGGACTTAATTTCTGCCTTAAATCCAAGCTATTTGCTCTTCAAGCTCATTTAAGTTACATTTTGTATTTTTCTCCAAGACTCTTAAATGGTCATTGTTCTTGTAAAAATCATGCAGTTATATAACCTGAGTAACCCATGAGGAAAAGTAGAATTGTAAAAATCTTCTTTTACCATTATATATTCTGCCTATGTGTTTTTGCTGCTTCTTGTCCATTTGAACACTAACACTGGATCTCACTGACATCACATTTCCAGCAATAGTATAAGAAGGAGCACACACCATCCTTTAATGCTTTCTTGGGAAAATGCTACCACATAAAATTGGCTAAACTAGTTTTCATATCATAACCCTGTTAGTGCTTTTCATACTAGCTTTGTTTGGCTTTTTTTTTTTGACACTGAAGCTACCTTGCCAATGTAAGAGAACTCTGGATTTCTGTAGCATTTCTACCCTGAACTTGTTTCCTGCACTATCAGATTTATCTAGATCCCTCAGAGCCAGTTCCTTTTAAGAAGGATGAAGTGGTTGCTCTCATACTCTTGGAAGTGAAAACTATGATAGAAAATGAGATCTAGGGGAGGCTGTGAAAAGTTGAGCTTTAATATGTTTTATAAAATGAGGAGGATACTAGCTTAATTTTTTTCTTTTTTTATGAGGACTGTATGTGAACTGCACTGTTTGAAGTCCAAAGATCTCTTTGTGGAAGTGCAGGATGCTAATAGGTGGATAACTGCTGTCTTTTTTTATCAAGGAAGTGCTCTGTGTTGCTGTGGGCCCACGGGATGAGGGTGAAGTTGTTGACCACATCTGGCTGGAGTGCTTGCTAGGAAGATTGAGTCAGACACTTCAATGCAGAAAGGTAGCAGTAGTAGTAAAAAAGCAACAGCAAAAGTAACAAAAAAACTCCACCAAACTTGGACTAATTTGAGCTTGCTTCATACCTATAAAATACTTGGTTCATCTTGTCTCACAGTTGAGTTCAGTTGAATGTTTTTGGTCTGAAATCAACTATTACAAAGTTGCAATGCATTTTTTTTTTCTACTGTGTAGTTACTTACAATTAGCTATTATGGATCCCCTTATGCTGTATGATCTTGCCTTTCTGTCTTTAATGGTCTCCTGATGACAGCTCTATGCTTCTTGCTGTAAATTGCCTGCTCTTCTCTTATATTTTTATCCCTTGTTTTGTCCTGTCTGAGAACAAAGCTACAACATATTTTTATGTTTTCCAGTTCATGTGTCCCACATCAGAACAACAGCTGGCAAAGTGCACGGTTGAGTTGGCTTCTTTGCTGGGTAAGTCAGCCATGATAAGCTATTTAAGACAGAAATCTGTTATTACACTTATCCTAAATCCTTGGGGTCAGAAACTTCAGTATTTAGAGCTCATGGATGTTTGTTTCTCTTTGGTGTCATTGAGACTGGAGACTTCATTTTTTCTTTTGTTTGGGTGGTTGTTCTTACTCCCACCTTCTGAAAAATAATGTGGTACTGTGACTAACCATCCTTCAGGCCTGGTGTTCTCATTCACATCTATAGTGGGTTTTATTTATTAATAACTTCACTTAAATAATGTGGTGTATTTTCTAGTATTTCTGCCTCTGAAAAGTTGTGGCTGAGGTGAGGATTTTACCCCCATAAAAGTAAGGGCCTGTTTCCTTAAATTATATTTATGGCTCTTTTTGGAAAGAATGGAAGTAACTTGTTTTCTGTGTACTGTGACTTGTCTAAGTGTATTCAGTTTTATTTTCTCTCTTTTTTTTTTTTTTTTTTTTTCTTCTCCTCTCTTGCTCTGTGTTGAATTCAATGCTTCTCTCTGCAGGACCTAGTGATCTGCATGCAGGTGGTTTTTTTTCTGGACAATCTTCTAATTTCCTGGGTTTTTAGAATCTTCTTAAAGAGTTTAGTACAGAGTTCATTCTTTCACAAAGCAGTTCACATCTGAACATCGTGAATACTTGTTTCTGGGGCAGGAATGTAGATCTGCCCTATGCCATAGTTGAATAATCTGGACATCTGTAAATCCACAGGCCCCAATGGGATACACCCACTAGTGCTGAGGGAGATGGCAGAGGTCATTGCCAGAGCACTCTCCATAATCTTTGAGAGGTCCTGGAGAACAGGAGAGGTGCCTGAGGACTGGAGAAAGGCCAGTGTTGTCCCAGTCTTCAAAAAGGGCAAAAAGGAGGACCTGGGTAACTATAGGACTGTCAGCCTCACCTCCAGCCCTGGAAAGGTGATGGAACAGCTTGTCCTTGCCAACATCTCTAAGCATCTGGAGGAAAGGAGGCTTAACACAAGTAGTCAACATGGACTCTATAAGGGGAAGTCATACTTGACTAATCTGATAGCCTTTTATGATGATACAAGTAGTTGGATAGTTGAGGGAAGGGCAGTGGATGTGGTATTGCTTGACTTCAGCAAGGCTTTTGATACTGTCTCCCATGGGATCCTCACAGTCAAGTTTAAGAAGTGTGGATTGGGTGATTGTGCAGTGAGGTGGATTGGGAACTGGCTGAAGGACAGAGCCCAGAGAGTTGTGGTCAGTGGAACAGAGTCTGCCTGGAGGCCTGTGACTAGTGGTGTTGACCAAGGGTTACTTCTTGGTCCAATAGTATTCAATAT
>JAOEGS010002429.1:20428-32457 GCA_025447755.1 Corythornis vintsioides
CCGCCTGGATCTGTTCCTGGGTGACTTGGTCTAGGTGATCCTGCTCAGGCAGGGGTGTTGGACTAGATGATCTTCTAAGTCCCTTCCAACCCTTAACATTCTGTGATTATGTGATTCTGTAAAGATGCAGAGGGGGTAGTGCAAACTTGGTGCAGCTCAGGAAGGTGCAGAAAGTGCTGGAAATAAGACCAGGCATGGGAAAAAGTAGGCACTTTGTTGCAAATTCTTTAATGCATCTTGTGTAGCAGAGTTCTAAACGTTCTCTATGCCAAAAGTTCATTGATGTGTTAAAGGAGCACTATCTTCAGAGACTGAAAGCTTCTTTAGTGTTTCAATGAGCTCTCCATAAAGAAAGTTGTAGGTATCACTTCAAAGCTGTGGCTTAGCTGTTCACACAAGGCTGCCCACCATGATCTACTTGCAGCTGTATCAGCCCAAGTGTGCGTGAGAAATTTTCAGTTACAGTCAGCTAACTTCTAAATTAACTCTTATTTTTTAGTTTAAAAAATGTTTTGCTCTGTCAAATCCTGTAAGTACATGAATGCTGTGCTATTTCCACTGCTTCTTATGATATGTGGTTTATCTGAAGTTTGTAGAAAAAAGACTTCCAGTGCTTGCCGGAAAAAGAAGGCTTTTTTCAAAGCAGAGTTAGAAAATGAAACATTAAACAGTGTTTCAGAATTCAAAGCTGAATCTTCACACACTGCCAACAAATACAAAATATCACAACTGCAGATCCTCATTGGCCAGGTGGGAGGTTCTTTTGAATAGTTTCAATAATATTCTTATTTCAAACAGGTGAATTGTTATACTTTGAACACGTTTTCTATAAAGGGTCCTGTGTTACAGGACCATAATATATAATTTAGAACCAATCCTAAAAACAGTCAGCATTTCTCTTGAATAGGCTAAATTCCTGCTTGATTTGAATATGATGACATTATTAGGGGTAATTTTTCTCAGAATCTCCATATTAAAAAAAACCCAAACCCTTCCTTTTTTTTTTTTACTTATGTCTTAGATAACAGAAAATAGATACTGAAGGAAAATAAATGCATTCCATTTAGTTCCCTATATTAAATTTGTTTACTACTATGACAATATCTAAATAAAGAAAATATTTAAATTTTTTCTAGATTGGGCAAAAGCTTTGTGGTGAAAATGTAACTGTTGTTTTAGACGTTCTTTGTGCTTTTAATGTGTGAGTATAAAAAAAAAAGTTTGCTGGAAGGTAATTTGTGAGTATGTGCAAGGTTTAATATGAGGTGTAAGGTGTCACTGAGGTGTACTGCAAAAGAAAGGCTTCTCTTTTTATTATCCTCCCATCAATTGTTTGAACTCTCTTGGCTTTTCTAGCTAATTAATGATGATTGCTAGTGTAGCTGCAAGGGAGGTAGAAACAACTGCCTATGCAGACAGAGAAGGTATGACTAAGTGTAGCAAAATGAAATCTTCTACTTTTAAAAGACAAGTCTACAGTACCTCTAAACTTAAGACAAAGGTGAACCAGAATGACTCTTTTGCATCAGTACTAGGGATAACCTAATACTGAATAACCAATTTCTGTTCTAGGAAAGTGTCTCTTACATGTGAATTTTTACATATTGCAAACTAAATATTTGAAGGTCTTTAAAATAAAATGACACTGAAGATTCAAAAGCTTCAGATAATAACCTGAAAATTGATATAGCTCTAGATAAATGATATACAGTCCCAAATACTGTTTTTATGTCTGGAACAATTATTTTTTGTCAATCTGAAGTATGAAAGCTCAAGTGTGTTACTAAAGCTTAGGACCAGATAGCAAAGTCCATCTTCGTGTAACTGGGCTGTTTGAGACCTGTTTATTTTGGGTGCTAGTCAATTTTCTAGCTTGCTACAGGTTCACCAACTTACTGACTTTCTGTAGAGAATTGTCAATTGCTTTATATTTAGAACAAAATTCGCAGACATAAGAACTGGATATTGTTCATATTACTTGCACAAAGAAGGAATCAAGATGAAGTAATGATACTTTAAGTGCTTTTGGTTGTTCTTCAGCATGTTGCAGAAATATGTTTTAGTCTTCCTAATCCAAATTCTGAATTTCACTGAAGCCTTTTTAGTTTTGTTCGTTTGCTTTTTTTTTTTGCCTTGCAGTTTCATCAGATCCTTCAACCCATAGTTGATCCTACCTATTATTTTCCTGATCCTCCTCCTTGATCAAAGTTTTCCTGACTATGACTTCCAAAAGTCTTTGTATGTTATCTTTCAAGTTGTTCTCACTACCGGTTCTCAAATCTGCAGACTATCTGACAGAACAGCTGCTCTAAGTTTCATGCATGCTCTCTGAAGCTTCCCTGCATATGAAAATGTGCTGCTTTGTACTCTAAGGAGATATTATTTCATTTATTTCTGAGAGGAGAACAGCATGCAGCAAATTGTCTGGGAATTTTATGACTGGGGTGTTAAGCAGAGATCTGTCTGGAGGGGCTTGGAGGGGAAGAGATGTTAGAAGAAAAAACTCCAAAACATCTGCTGAATATATTGGGCAGCATTTTAATGATCAATGTACTATAAGAAATTAATTAATATTGTGGTGAGTTGACCCTGTCTGGATGCCAGGTGCCCACCAAAGCCAGGTGTTACATCTCAGTCAGATCCAATACTAATTGCTAGGGAAAGGATTGAGATCAGGGCAAATCTTTTAATAAATGTTTGTCTTTCACTATCTTAATAATTATCTGTCTTAAAGTTTTTTGAAAAATACTTTCCATTAAAAGAAGGATATCACTATTCTGGCTTTTTAGGTGTCTGATTGGCTATTTATAATGTTCTCTTAACAAGAAAAAGTAGACCAGAAGGCAGTTGCACAATGTGTACAACTAATGACAGTGGAGATTCAGCTGTCCTAACTTAAGACTTTAAGAAGTTAGGTCTATAGGCTAAATTACTTATCTGCAGTTTCCTCTTCAGGCATAAGAAAAAAAAGTGCCTCTGAAAGGTAACTGATCCCATTTTCAGACAGACCTGTGCAGAAGTTATCTAGAAATCCCAGTCTAAATTCATTACCTAATCTCAGGCTCCCTCTATAGTCAATTTGCCTGAAAACTGAGAAATTAATGACTCCTGGTAAACAGAGCAGGTACCACTGGCAAGCAAGCACAAGCCATGTGTTGCAATGCTCACTGTTTATCTGGATTCAGAACAGGTTATCTAAATGCAGCCATGCTGGGGCTTCTGGCTGTATGATGAAACAAAAATGATAAACTCTGTCAGAGGATGGAGTGAAGGAGCAAGATACACTGACTGCTTTGTTTAGATGGAAGCCTGTGTGATGCTCGGCTCAACCTGCAGGGTATTTAGGATGCTTTTTTTACATGACCTGTGTCTCCCAGTCAGCTGTACTTGGAGCTAAAGAATGTGGCTTTTGAGTTTGGGATTTTGCATTAGAGGCCAGGTCTGTTAAAGTAGGGTGATACATTCCTCTACTTTGTTCATCCCCTAAGGATCTGCCAGAGTCTGAAAGCCAAGAAATTTGTCTGCTGAGCACAGCCTGAGTCTCAGCAGCTTTCAAATGAGCAAAATGTAATTGAGAACATTGCATATGCAGGAAGGAGCAAAAGAATCAGACTAGAAACTCTGTACACAGCAAAGCCTCCCAAATGTGATGAGTGAGATTAAAATGACTCTGGGATTAGTTTTGGTTGGGTTTGTAGTTGTGTCTTGGTTGGTTGGGTTTTTTTTGCCATCAGCTTTTGAGTTCAAACACATATTGTATCATGTGAACCAGAAAGTAAATATTCTGTGAGTTTACCAGCATAGTCAGCAGGACTAGGAAGTTTTGTGCTTTCTAGCTGCACCTCAAATACTGTGTTCAGTTTTGAGTTCCTCATCACAAGAGAGACACTGAGGTGCTGAAGTGTGTGCTAAGACAGGCAATGAAGCTGGTGAAGGGTCTGGACTGAGGAGCTGTTGAGAGAACTGGGGTTTTTCAGCCTGAAAAAGAGGAGACTGAGGAGAGAGCTTCTCACTCCCTACAGCTACCTGAAAGGAGGTGGTAGTGAGGTGGGGGCTGATTTATTTACCCAAGTAGCTAATATCTTTCTGAACATCATTGCTACTTGATGTCAACAAGAGTCTGTATCATTGAAAACTAGTCTCTGTTCCACTGGATGTGAGAACGTCCCCAGAAGAACTTTGGTGAAAAGGCAAACCAGAATGTTTGTATCATTCCACTGCTGACTTCTTCTTTCTTAGCGAACATTCCATGATTCTGTGATCCATTCAGAATTTGGATAAACACCAAAGAGGGAGGTGGGATTTGTTATTCATTGGTACAAAAGTAAAAAGAATATTTTCTAGGCAGGTATTATGTAATTCATACCAATTCTTTAGACTGGGAGAAAAGCATAATGAAGAGATCAGCAGCAGAACATGATGGTCCAACAGACTATCTCTATATTCTGGGAATGGGACAGTGCTGTCTGAAAATTTAAACCATAATGCACAAGCACAGAGATGCGTTTAAAGCTACTTCATATGGGGTTGAAAGAACATTATCTTGACAAAGCTCCATTTGGCAGAAAATACAGCATCTTATTGGTAGCTATAATTGGGTGCCCTGGGAAAGTTTTGCACTGGCACCTCTCTAGACACTGAGCTATCACCAGGTATTTGTTGTGAGATGCTCTGCAACTTATATGAACTACCTCCAAAGGCTGACCTCTAGCTGTGACCAGGACTTTTGAGGGCATTGAGTCTTACTGCAGTAATCTGAGGTAAGGATACACTCCATACAGGAAACAGAAATTTCAGAGTTTATCTAGACTAGAACAGCTTCCACTGAAAAACTAAGGATTTACAGGCCTAAATGTAAAATGAAGATAATTTAATTTTCCTGTTTGTATGTATATAAATGAAAAGAGATCTATAAATTAATCAGGTTACATTTCCTGCTGACTCGAAAGAACGAAAACCATCCAGAAGCTATTGAAAATACAGGGTGTTTTTTATGAATTTAAGGAGGTTTGAAACAGCAATAAAACAGACCATAGAAGAGAAACAAGAGAACGGGCAAATTGCTGTGGAGAGCGTCTGAAGATACAGGTTAAAAGTACTTTATGGATCGTGGACACCATTAACATTTTGTTGTTGTTTGGATTTTTGGTGTTTGTTTGGTTTTGTTTTTTTGGTTTGTTTGTTTTTATCTCTCTTGTACTTGAAATCATTATATTGAATACTGAAGTCCATGGACTTCCAAAATAGCAAATTTCTTTGAGAGTGGGGACAGAAATGAGGTTAATTGGAGCTTTGCCTCCAGTTTCCATATTGATACTTGATGTACACTTGTGCTTCCTGCTTTTCTGGAGTGCTGCAGATTTTTATTTTAGGCTTATTGATGGTACTTCTGGCAACACAGTGAATGTCTCTCCAACTCAAGTGAGAAGGAAGTATTACGCTAAAACCTTTGATGTCTCCACTCTTAAATCTGCTTGCTAATGCAATCACTGTCTCTTCTGCATCATGTCTCTCTGTCATACACTTCTTTTCTGGGAAGTGGGATATTCTGGTATGTAGGGTGAGAAGGTTGTTCTTATCCCAGGTCTTCCAGGGCCAAAAGGCCCAAAGAGGCATGGTGATTCCCAGGAGTATTTTGCATACTCTGTTACTCAATGTGCCAGCTCTCACCTGTGGTCTGAGATGCAAAACTGCCGTGAGAGAATGGCACATCTTGGCAGAGGTCAGAGCTCCTGTATCATCTAAAATGGGAGCGAGTATGAGATTCAGTCTGACATGTGAAGACATGATTAATGGCTACTATCCCATGCATTGTAGTACAAAAATATTGTAGCTGTAGATTCAGAAGTCAGTTTGGGTATAATTTCAGTCTCTGATTTATCGATAGACCAAAGCTCTAATTCTCTCCTCTGTGCTTTTTTTTTTTTTTTTTTTTTTTTTTTCCTGCTGGTAAAAGAGTAGATATTAATATTGACCCAGACTTCTTCCCTGACTATTTCCATTAGACAGTAATGTCTTTGAGAGGCTGATAAAAGGACTTTATAGCCAGATTTCCCACAAACCTCCCAGCACTTCACTGGTGCAGCGAGATGTGATCAGTATGCTCACTGTTTGTTCAGATCATTGTGACTTTTGCTGAGTAGAGCTTCTGTAAATTAGAGCCACGAGAAAGACTGACTAAACTAAAATATGAGGGAACCAAAGATTTTCCTTGGTTCATCTCCCTTCCTGTTGGGCCTTTAAATTATCTCTCCTATCCAGGTATTCTAGGCCAAAATGGTAATTTTTGTCCTTTCCTTTTTCAGTCCAGTCCAGCAATAGGAATAGATCTAGGACTGAAACTGTGAAAACTAAAACCAGAAACAATCAAGGTGAGTTAATGACACTTCACAGCCAAGGTAAAACTGAAAATCATGTACAATGGATTAAAACTTTAGGAGTGAATACTACTTATAACATTAATATTTCCTGTCACTGTCTCTTCCTAACATTCTATTGCTATGAGGTTGTAGCAGGAATCATTAAAATGCAAGGTGTCATTAAAATGCAAGAAATATCCTGCTATAATCCAGGTGTTGTGAAAGAACCATTGGCCTGGGCAAACATAGATGTGACACAGTATGGCTATCACCTGGGTTGTTTGGTATAATGAGAGTGTGAGGTGTTTCAAGGGAATGACACTGAGATAGTTTGTAATGGAAAACCAGAGAGATTATCATTAAGATGTTTCCTGTTGCCTTTCTCCGAATGAAGCTTGTTGTGTGGCTTATCCTGGATGCAATAAGAAAAAAGAAAAAAAGGAAAAAACCTCTCTTTCCCTCTAGAGAATACACTTCCCCTGTGTTATATTTCTGAAGCATACTGTGTCCTTCCAACTAATTTTTTCTTGTAGAAGCAATTGCAGAGCTGCAGCTTTCAAAATCTTCCTTTCCATCTGCTGTCTCTCTCCTGTCACTGTGTGCTGTCACAGGTCCTGCTCCTTTGACTCTCCACCAGGGTGTTGCTGCTTTGACCCTCCATCCTGACCCCAAGGGCAGCTGTGTGCCTGCTGACTGCAAATCACTGCTCTGGACTCTGCCTGTATCTCTAGGACCTGCTTATCTCAGTCATAGTTATGTAAAGAGCTCTCCTTGCCACGAGATGTACCATTTGGTTTCCTTTTCTCAGTCCCTGTGGCAACTGTGAAGTGTGATATTGATTATAGGTGTTCATAAAAGACAAAGTGGGAACTAGCAATACAGCAGTGACTGTGACCTCTGGCTGTCCTTGAATATGGTAAATTGATTATTGCTGGCTGAGCTTTTTAATTACATATAGCCTGTCTGCCTTTCCAGCAGCTAATAAACTTGGTGCACTAGAGGTATTTGAAGTGTCACTTTTGTTGATATTCATGGCTTATCTTCAGCGGGCAAGTAAACTCCAACCTTTCTTTTGTCTTCATCTTTGGCTGGTAGCTAAAACCACAGTCAGAGTTCTGTAGATATTATCTTTAAGGTAGTTTTGCCCTGATATTACTGTCTTTTTAGACATTTGGTTTATTTATCCATTTAAATAGGAAAGACAATGTTCCTGTGAAAAACATTATAGACAACTGAAAGAATGAAAATTATGAATATAGACACATTACACAGCTTCTTAAATATAAATAAGAAACTGGTGTCATCATACAAGTACACTTGAGATGTCAATCAGAATTTCTTCCCTATTTAAGTCAGTGTGATCTGAAAGATTGCAAAAGCCATCAGAAAATGAGACATGATTTGGGAATTGTTAGTTTGCTGTACCCCTACAGGCAAAATTTCATGTTAATTCATCTTACTGTTACCTCATTTCAATTAGCGTGTCTGAATTGTTATATTATTGGGGTTTACAAGACTGTGTGCAGAAGGTGAATTAAAACCAGAAAATTTCCTGATGTTGCTGTTTCTGTCAGTTAAAATAATAGAAACTTGTCTTTTACACATACAAATGACTGGTTTTCCATTTTAAAATGTGCTTTAGTATCCCAAAGACTGCTGTTGGGAAGTACATGTAGGAGGGATCATCATTAAGGTTGATCGGATATATGGACTTTAGCCAGAGACAATATAAAACAAATTCTGTAACTATTCTAATGTAAAAGAATGCTAGGGTTTGGTAAATTTAAGACATGTGTTTCATAAGAAATTACTACAATATATGCATAAACTCTGCATTATTTCAAAAAGCACAGGGGTACCTATCAGTTTATCATAAGCTTCATGCTTTATTTTGTTCAATCTGCTACTGCATTCTCTCGGAGTAAGCTCTATATTCATAAGTTCATAGTATATTTATAAGCTTGGACTGTCAAACTGAAAACCAGTAAAGAAATATTTTTCTTTAGGTTCTACACAAAAATAAAAGGACATCTCTTTTTACATTGCAATGAGAAGTCAAAATGAAGGATATTTATGACGTATTTCTTTTTAGAGGTTTTCTTTCTTAATTTAAAGAGAAAATAAAATAACCTTTGAAACTGGTTAGAAATCAATATATCCCCAAATTACCTACTTCTTGAAGACCAGTGCAGCCAAGTAACTAAGGCTCTGCATTTGCTCTCACACAGTGTGCTGCTTGCAGCCTTGCAAGAGCCAGCAGCTCAGGCTGGCTGCCCACCAGGTACTTTCTGCAATGTGACTTAGCCCAGCTTTTGAATCAGGATGAGAGACTGGGCACTAACATCTCTTTTTCTGAAAAGCCTGAACTTTCTGAGTTGCTTCATCTGATAGTTATCTGGTACTTTGAGTATACAATCACATGCTGGCTTGTCCTAGTGGAAGGTCAGAATTTAATAGAAATTTCTGGGAAATGTTTTTGTCTGTGACTCTAAGAGCCCTGTTTATTCTCTGATTACTTCAGGGGAAAAGAGTTTAATTCCATTTCATCTGTGGTCCTTCTATGCACTTACTTCCATAGGCTTTTGTTTCATATGATATGAGTCCAATTTCTTATTGATTGGATTTGATGTTGAGGAAAAATTACTGTGTATCTTTGTTGCTATTTGATCATAGTTTCCTATAATTTACTTTTAAATAATCAGAGGACATGTTTGTTTTCTCCCTCTTCATTAGTAAGCCTACTTAGATGTTAAATATGTATATATAAGAAAACCCTTTTAACAGCATTTTTCATTCTCCATCATCTCCATTCTTTCATCTCCATAGGCCCATTTTATAGGCCTATGACATCTCATTCTGTCATCAGCAGATAGGATGAACCCAGCTGCTTACCATTCAAGTAATGGAACACTCCTTTCCCTTGTGCAGCTTACACAAAAAATAAAACAAATGCTTTATGTTTCAGGTAGACTTTTTAAAATCTCCTCCTTAGGGACTTTGCGACATGGGATTTCACACACAGACAAGGGAAGAAGAAACCCGAGCAGAACCTAGATAATAAGAATCAGCTTGCTGCTGTGCAAATTTTTCACAATCATTTTGTTGTCCAGTGATAGCCCATATGGGATGTTTTCCCAAAAGCAGGGGAGATACTGTTGGGAAGGGCATATCTGACAAATGGAGAAAACGGAAAAAAAAAAAAAATGGACTATGAAGAAGAAATTACAAGATTTGTTTGTTTGTTTATTTGTTTTCTTTTGTGAAGCCATGGTGACTTACTTAACTTGGGATAGGAAAGAAAGATTTAATATGTATGTCAGACAAGCCTGTGAAAGCTCTGAACTTTTTTGGAGAAATGTATCAGTGTGAGGACATGGTGGTCTAGTGGTTAGGGTTAGTTGCTCTCATTGACACGACTGGGGTTCGATTCCCAGTCAGGGAAGATTCTTTGTGACTTGGTCTAGTTGATCCTGTCCCTTCTGACCCCTAATATCTATGAATCCTGCTCTGGCAGGGGGGTTGGACTAGATGACCTTCTAGGTCCCTTCCAACCCCCAGCATGCCGTGATTCTGTGAAGTCAAGCTGTCATTACCTTAAGTGGGAGAGGCAATTGTGGGATCATGGAATTGAAGGAGAAAAAAAGACAAAGAAGGAATAAATAACTTTACCAGCTACTACCCAAACCTATGTTTTAAACTAAGAAATTGAAAGATCACGCTAGCAGTGAATGGAGTGCAGCACCTGTGAGAATGTTCTTGGTGCCTGGTACTGCTGCTGTTGCTCAGGCAGAGACCAGCACCAGTTGGAGCTGTGCTAACTGAGCTGCTCTGCAGTCACTCCTTGGGGGCTGATCCCTGCCTTGGCTGTACATCACTGCAGTGCTGAACTCAGCCTCTTCACAGTGCAGAGCAGAGCAATTATCAGCTGGTCATCTCACGCCCTGGGGCTTTCCCATTGCATTCTGGTTGTGCAGTTAGTCTCAAGCCTTGATGGGCAAAATGGGTGACTCACTTTTTATTGCCTTCACCTCTTCCTGAACTTTGAGAAGATGATGTCTTATTCTTCTGTAATATGTGTCTATTTGGCTTAAAAAAGACTTCCTGTGGTACACAATGAATTGCTTTGATACATATTTTGACCCTTTTGAGTTGGGTTTCTATTCTTTATCTTCTTAGATTGCTCAGTTCAGGATCCTGCTGTCTCCACTCCCCTGCCCCAGCTTCCCACCCTACAAAGACATGACATCCTTATTGATTTGAAAATGCTCACATAATCACATTCTGGTTAGATTTCTTCTGGTTTTCAGATTTCAGATATTTAACTTCTACTTTTCTTACTTTATTTGAATGTTCCCAAAATGTTTCTGTTGCCATGCACAATTTGGTTTGACCGAACTAAATCACAGTTCCTAACACTTTTTGTCATACTGGAACTCTAATGAAAGAGCAATCTAATCTCTCTCTCCCTTGTTCCCTTTCCCTTAACCTTTGGGGTGGGAAGGAGTTAAGAGGGAGAATCTGTTATAGGTCTAGCTACCTGCCCTAACAAACAATAGTTAAGCATTGAAGAGTGCATTTGATTTTTATTGCCAACATGCTGCATTTCAATGACAGACTGAGGAATTCTGTTCCAGTGCATGCATTTACAGGCAAAGAGAGACTAGCCCTTGTTAATAAGCAGACAGTGTCATTTTGATCAGTTGCAGCAGTTAGGTTAAACAGCTTCTTGGACTAAGGTAGAAAAAAAGCTTGATGTATGACCACATACTGCTTGGTGGAGCGGGAAGAGTAGAGGGCATTGAATGTTATTTGGATCTAAAAAGATGCTACAGTGGCCTAACTCCAGTACAAAGTAACAAATAAGATGAACTTGAGAGATTCTTCTGAGACTTTCTAGGTCATAAACTCTTTGAAAACCTTTCTTCACTTGAGGAGAAATTGAGTAGTTGCCACTTTTTTCTTTAAAGTCCATGTCTCTACAGGAGCTATGTGCCTGTGATGGTTGAGGGTGTGTTATATGCACACGACCAGTGCATATTTCTGTATTCCTCTGATCACTCTCAGTTCAGATTACATGGTGAGTAACTCTCAGAGATAATAATTTGGTTAGATAATTTGGTTAGATAATACCTTCCTCTAGCTGATTCATTAGAACTTTTAATGATGTGTTCCTTGGAAAGGAACTGTGTGCAGCAGGGGATACAAGGGACCTGCAAAGTGCATGGAGACAGGAGCAACAGCCTTGAATTCCCTGTGGAGGAAGAGAAAGGGGACACATACAGTGAAAACTTGAAGGGAAAAAGCAGAAAAGTAACAGACTGACAGTGAAGTCCCACCAGAGTAACAGCAAAAGGTTACCAGGAACCAGCCTGTGAGGAGGAACTGTAAGACCACAAGAGGAAAGGTTATGAAACAGCATGTGGGGACATCACATGGAAATGTGCTCAATCACATTCTGGATTGCATTAGGCACAACGTTAGGAGTGATGTGCTGACATAAGCACTTGCTCTGGCCTTACAACACTCCTGGGTTATGCTGACTGGCCTAGAATTGAAGAATATTATTCATGAACCAGAGAGGGATGGGATCAAGAGCCTGTTTACAATAAACACCTGGGGCTTTCACTTCTAACCTTGCAGTGTTAAGTGTGTAGCACTAGATGTCTGGAG
>JAOEGS010002430.1:0-40618 GCA_025447755.1 Corythornis vintsioides
AGAGCCTTGGCCAACCTCACCTGGAATATCTCCAGAGATGGTGCCCCAACCACCTCCCTGGGGAGCCTGTTCCACTGGTCCACCACCCTCAAGGGAAAGAACTTCTTCCTGAGATCCAGTCTAAATCTACTCTTCTCTAATTTAAACCCATGCAAGTCAATCTTGGGCAAAACACCATTTCCCAACCCATAAGATGTATTTGAATGGGAAATAGGTGTTGTCAATGGCAGATGATTTATCTGCCCAGAATGGGTTACATCCTTAGCTCAGAAGGGCTCCAGACTGCCTGCAGCTTGTTGAAGGGGCTGAGCAGCACTGAGCCTGAAGTCACTGCTGCTGTGCAGGGCTGGGACTGGCTCCTGCTGCACCTCAGGAAGTTTTAAGGTACTTTTGCCATCATATTGAAGCTTCTTGGGCAGCAGATCTGGCTCTCCCAGATCCTTCCTACTCCTCTTTCAACTCTCCCAGCTTATCTTTTGTTTGGAAGCTTGTCCATTATCATACCCCTTCCCATCAGGAATGTTACAATGGTTTACTTAGAGATCTGATTGTTTGCAGAAGTGTCCCAAGAGTTGGTTTATAGCTTTGCCTTTTGGTTCTGTTTGAAGCTGCAGGAGCCTGGTGTATTGATGGGTTTGGAATGAGAACCTGGGCAGCATTTGTAGCTTCAGCACAGCCCAGTTTCTGCTGCTCTCCCTCCAGCCTTGGGGGTGCAGTCAGACCTGACCCCAGTGGGACTGGAAGGCAAAGCCATGGGGAAAAAATAGGAGCAAACTGCATATTATTATTCATTAGTTACTGTTTTTCTAGTGCACATCTAATATCTCAGTGCCTGTGCATATGTTTAAAAGAGTGTTGCTGTCTCTTAGGAGAAGAATTAAATTATCTTGTTCTCAAGTTTAAAACTAATTGCTTCTGCAAAATTAAATCTTTGGTGGTTGTTTTGGAAGTGCAACTTTTCCTTACCTTCAGTACAGGAAAGCTTTGGATTTCCACAGAGCCTATGGGAAATCATTGTGTCAATATGTGTAAAGTGTCTTTCCCAACAGGAAGAGAATCCCCTGAAGTTTGGACCAGTGGGATTTTATACTATTCCATTAGAAAGAAATGGGTAATTCAGTGAGAGAGGTGACCTCTCTGAGACAGGTCCTCTAAAAATCTGAGACAAGTATGGGTCAAAATTGCCATTCCTTGGTGAAAATCTAGACTGATTTCTTTGGTGTTGGTGATTGGGAGATAGCCTTAGCTTATTAGCCAAATATTCAAGTGGTCTCAGTGTAGAAATTTAGTATTAGCAACCAGTGTTAGTCCAATTGGCCTAATTTAGGTAAGGATTCTTTTTAATGTGATAAACTTTGTAAGATCCCTTTGTTTTTTTCAAGTTGGTTGCATGATTAAATATTTATTCTTTATGCCTCTTGACTTGCCTGGAGATAAATCAATTTCTTTTTAGTGTGTCAATTTTCTGGGAATAGGAAAATGCAATTTATATGCACAAATAGCATTTGTGTGCTCTGATCACATGGAACAACATCTGTTTGAACAGTTTTTATGTGCAAATGACTTATGGGATGTGGACTGGAAACTCAAGATATGAAAATGGACTAGTTGAAATTGGAGATGACTTTCTCAAAGGAAGAACAGTCTGTCTCATTTTCTCTTCTGAACAGATGGAGGGGGTTTCCTCGGTGGCATTTGTTTGTGCTCTAGACCCAGGCTTTCACTCCTCCAGCAGGCTTTGTGGGTCATCCTGTGGGTTCAGCCCCTCTTTTGAGCAATTTATTTTGGGATGGAGCAGGGGGCTGGATCTCTGCTCACTTCCAGAAGTCCCTGGGATACTACATCTTAGAAATTCTTGAAAGCGGTCTCTTGAGGCTTGCAGAAAGACTTCTGGAGGGTATGACAAACTGGCCTTTTATTTTGGGATCTCATGAGAATCCTGAAGTAAATGAGGCGTGGGACATGCTGTAAACCACAGAGATTCACAGGAATGATCACAGCTGTCAGGCAGAAGTGTGTCCTTCAAGAGAGAAGGCAGTTTCTGAGGTACAGCTTGGGGGAATTTCATTACTGTTGCATTACTCTGACAGCAAGAGAAAATAAGGGTGGAAAAATAAAAAAGCCTATACAAGTGTTTCCTTCCATGCAAATACTACTAAACAGCTTTAAAGCTGAGAGTTCAGGCAGTTTCTCTCAGCTGTGTGTGCCTGGCTGCTGGGGGGGGCAGGGCAGCCCCTGCATGTCGATTCCTCTCGCTGTGCACTGAGCGCATCACTGAGTGATGCTCAGCCATCAGCAGATCTTACCTGGGAATAAGAACCCCCTACTGCAATTCCTGTCTCATCTCGTGATTCTTCTGTAATGCTCTTCTGGTCTTACTCCAGTGGGGGGGTTGATTTTGTACACCATGTGGCATCACGTGGCAGAAAAAACCTACATGTCCTACTTCAGGGCCAGCTCCTCTTCCTCTGAGGATGCAAAAAGCTTTGATGTCTGAAAACATGCTCTGGATTTTTCCTGGAACTTATAATTTTTATTTTATTTTCAGAAAGTGTAGGGACCATTATATTTCAAATTCTTTATCTGTGTAGTTTTTGCAAAGAAATTGAAAATATAATTCAATTTTTTTAGGAATCCATGAATTCAAATGAGGCAACAATAAAGGGAACAGAGTGATTAAGGAATTGTGATTCATTTGTTGTACATCATTACAGCAAAAGCTTTGTTGCTGGATTCTTTGCAGATGAAGTCACTGAACTATGATTATATTTCAGAAAATGAAAGAGGACAAAAATAAAAAGGCAATAAAACAAATTAGTAGATGTCTTAAGGGACACAATTATTACTGACTGACTGTGTTTGTATCATAAATGTTCCAAAAGTCTGGCAGTTTAAATTATACATCCATGAAGGCAAAAGTCTTATGGTATCAAAATCTTTATTTCACTGCTGCTGTTACATTCTTTTTGAAGTTGTAAATTGTCAAGAAAAAAATATTTTCTTTAATGATGTTTCTAAAAGATCTAAAAAACAAAGAACTTTAACGATTCTAAAACTGTTGAGTTTTAGAATTTTTGGCCTCTTAAATGCCCAGGTGACTTTTCTTTAAAAAAAACCCAAACAAACACTTTTTCATTACCTTAACCTTATTGTTATTTAATACAATGCCTGATAAGCTCCTGCTCTCTGCCTATCGTGAGACTGCAGTGTATTTTGTACTCAGATTTGAAGCAGAATGGAAAATTAGATTTAGTGAGGATCACCCAGCAAGCCCTAGTCAGGGCAAGACCTCCCTAAGCAGCATTTTGTGTGCACTCCTCCCACAGCAGTGGTGTCTGGAGGCATTCAGTCTGGGAGGCTGAGTGCTGTCTGGTGTGATTTACCCTTTCCTCAGGGCTGGAACCATGTGTTCCTTCTGCTTCTGTCCCCACTAAGTGTTTAAAAACTCGTGTTTCTTTTATCAAAGGATATCACCATAACAAATTGCTGCCGGCCACCATGGTGTTAAGTGCTTGTCTTGCTTGAGCTGAGTTTATGGACAAGCCACAAGAAGCCAACAAACCAAAAATGACTGTGTAATGGTAGGGCTGAGTTTCTGTTGGCAGGTTATAAATAATGCCAGTTGGGATGAGGTTAATCTCCCTCATACTGGAGAGACCCAAAGTGGTTTGATTTTAGCTGGTGTGTGGTGCTGGCCCCACTCCACAGCCTGTCATGGTGAAGCAACGAGGCTGCTGGATGAGTCCCAGTGAGTGCGGGTGCAGGTTTGTGTGCAAGATGAAGGTGAAGCCTCCATAGTGCAGGGTTTGCATCTCTGCATGGATGTTGTCCTGAGGAAGGGCTCTGGTTCAGCACATTCTGATGTGGGGGGGTCAGGAGCCAAGGGAGCAGCAGCACTGGGAGCTGGAGGGGCTCTTTGCTGTGCAGAAGTAGTTGGGGTTTTCTTTATAGAGCAGTTCAGAAAAATGCAGCTGCTTCTCTCTCCTTTCTTTCTTCTCTCAAAGGGCATTTTTCAAGTTAGAATCTTTCACAAAGAAGGTCCGTATCTGACCAAATACAAGCAACTGAGTTTTGACTTTTTTTGTGTGTGTGTTTTTACTTTCCTACCTGTTTCTCCTGTGTTTGCATTATTGCTTTTCCCTCAGTGGAAGAAGAGGAATGAATTTTGTTCTATAAAGATGCCTGTTTGTTAGGCTATTTTACTTTTTAAGCAAAGACTATTTGAACAGTCTTCCATGGGAAGACTTTCTTATCTGCACATCTGCTCTAGCCCAGCAGGCCAGGGCTGCAGCATGGCTGCTCTGATTATTCCACACACCCTTCAAGTCTAGGTAGCACTTGCAAGCACCAGAGCTGACATAGTACCCTCTGTGCCAGGTAGAGTGGCTGGGAGAGTGAATCTGCAGGTAAACATGTGCAGAGGACAGTCAGCCAAATCACATGTTGAAGTAATTCCCTATGTAGGTATTTCCTGCAAAAGGTTGACTTGTACAAAGGATCGTTTTGAATCCTCTAAACTAGTCACAAAAAAATACCATGTCCTGACTTTCTCAGCCAAGATTGTGTAAAGTCATAGTTACAGCGGGGGGGAAAAAAGGCAGATTGCATGCAAGTGTGTGTACTATAAATGTATACGAATATAAAAATTGAAGTTTATATATATAAGTAAGCAGGCTGGATGCAGCTGAGGTCTCCCAGGTGCAAGGGCAGCCTGGCAGGACACTTCCCCAGCACTTTCTGTGTGGCCAAGGCACTTGGTCCAACCTCATCATTTTCTCATTCCCCAGCATAGAGCTGGGAAGTGTCAGCGTCCTCACAGCCACCAACATGACATTGCAAGGAGCAGGAAGCCTTCATGGGATGTACTTTAAGGAAAACATAGATGGTATCTAGCAGTCTTTAGTGGAATGACTTGCAGCAGCTGACTGTGGGGGGAAAAAAATTTCAGGCAGAGTTAAATATATTTCTGTAATTCAGATTTTCCTAACAGTGAAGCTCAAAAGCTCTGGGGAACTTTGGTCCTTCCTACACTGAATGCAGGAGCAGCACTCCCACCTGTTATCCCCCAGAAGGCAGTGTCGTCTTAGGAAAAAAAAAAAAGAGTGGCCAGGCTTGCAGAGCTGTACCCAGTGCAATTCCTGACCCCTCTAATGTGAGCCTTGAAGCATGATACTGTGTTAACCTCATTACTTCTTCTTGCATAACTAGCTACATTCACAGTCACACTATTATGCAGTTCTTTTGAAATTAAGCATCTACAGGATTGGTTTCAATAGCCATAATAATGAACTGTATAATCCTTTGGAGAACAGCAAGGTTAGGGGATTAATGCAGAATTTGATGGTGAACTATTTTAAATAACTCAGTGAATTACCTCAAAAAGGACGCAGAACAGAAATAAAACACCACTTAGCTGCTTTGACTTGTTTGTTAAAAAATAGTGTTTATTTCTTGATCTGATTTAGTCCTGGCCCTCCTGCTTTCTCACTTCTCTGCAGCAATAAGGTTATGATGTAACTTGCTTCTAAGTCTCCTAAAGGACTTGATGTTTATATGAGGTGATTGTTGTGATAGGGATGTGAAGCCCAGCATCTCCAAGAGATCAAATATCTGCAGAGTGCCCACTGTGCTGCTCAGGCAGCCTGCAGGGCAGACATCAACCAGATGCCGTGAGAAGTAGTACCCTGCTAGGAAAGAGTGTGCTGGTACATGGAAGAATAAGTTTGTAGAGCAAGAGGTTGAAGTCTAAATATAGAAGTGTAAGGGGGAAGGTACTGAGGAGAGGCATGAGCCCATGAGCTGTGGGGATGGATATTCTCACTCTCCTTATGTCACCTGGCTTGTTCTGGCAATCATGAGGTGAGTGGTCCCTGACTCCTATGTCCAGGTGAGCCCCTGGGGTAGGGTCAGAGTACATCTGAGCAGCAGTGTAAACTCTGTTCCCTCATCAGGTTGAGAAACAGATTCTCCGGCTCTTTGGGACAGTCATCAGTGGTGAATGTCTCAAGAAAAGGAGGAAGAAATGCCCTTATGGAGCAGTGCTCATCCAGCTCAGGTCAGTGGTTGAGGCAGGAGGATCCCTGACATGGCAGGTACCTGTTAGTCTGGCAGTGGGACATGAAAGTGGAGATGTTTGTGAGCTCTTGTGAAGGCATGCTGGCAAATATCAGTCTGTTCTCAGCACCCTACCGAGTGGAAAATACTGCTTTTTTTCAGTATATTAATAGGTAGAAATACAGACATTTAGCAGATGGTGGGAAGTAATCATTGTCAGATCATACGGGCATATTCTGAACTGGAAGAGAACAACTCTGAAGCCAGTGGTGTTACACCAATGTGCAACAGCCAAGAGAACTAACTCCTCAGAGGTCAGGCTGGAAACAGCTTTGGTTTGGGGTGTTTTTTGATGTCCATAAGGTTAAATCTATGACCTGATGCAGTTTTCCTCCTTGCTGTACATGGAATGCACAACAGCTGAACCCCAAAATGCTGATGCAGTCACTGGGAGGCAGCTTACCTTTTTCAGTCCAGACAGCCATGGTGATGTCTTTCCTGGGAGCCCTGCTCTGTGCAGTCTTTGGTTCTCCTCAGGCTCCTGGAGAACTGCAAGCAGGGGATGCCCCAGGGGCCTCACCCAAAGCAGCTGTCTCTGGGCCAGGGCTACAGCAGAACTGGTTTTCTGAGTGATACTTGGGAAACATGGAGGGGAATTTGGAAACAGCAACATGCTGTCCATGGGTTGTGTGCTGCTTTCTTGGGCAACTGTGGTCAGCTCTTTTCTGAACTTAAATACACAGTTAGGTCTCACAGGGGAAAGTTGCAGTTCTTTGCATCAGTGGAATCATGGGGGGAATCTTGTGTGTTTTAAGGATTTTTTTAATTCTGATTTCATTTCAGGGAAAATAAATAAAGAGCTGTGTAGGTGTGCAAACAGCAGTGGCTGCCAGCCTGGCATGGACAGAGCTGGGTGAATAGTGAAACTGGCACCAGGCTGGTGTGCTGGGAAGCAGTGCCACAGTGTGCAGGGCCAGCAGGTGTTAGCTGGAAGAAAAAAAACATGTTTGACTTAGGTCAAGCCTGAAACCTGTCTTTTGTGATGGAAAATAGCATCAGCACAACAATTAACAGTTTTTATGGAGGGAATCCAGCTCATTTCAACACTAATGTGAAGAGTGAGATACACTTTCTTACAGATGCTTTTCAGATTTGCATGGTACACCCTGGATCGCTGCTTCTTCCTCTTCTGCTGTTTGATCTCTGTGATATTCTCATCTCTCTTTCCCTGCATTTGCTTCATGCTTGGACAATGTGGCAATTTCTAGTCCACTGGGGTGTACATATCAGGGACACATCTGAGAAGAAAACCAATTTTTTATGGTCGTGTGGTCCCTCAGCCTGTCAATGAGTCCCTGCTGTGCTGTGCCATGTGAAGCAGCTCCCAGCTCATCTTTAGGAATGTGATGAGGAAGATGGTCATAGGTGTTGGACATGATTAGTATCTATCAAAAATATCCAAAAGCTATAAAATAATGGAATTTCCTTTAGCAAGTGCAGTGAGACCTTGAGACCACCCTAATGGTAACTTTTTCTGCTCCTGATTTTTGCCTATTAGACTGGCTATTGGAGGCTCAGGATGGTGCAAATGGGTGATGCAAGTTGGGAGGTGACAGTTACATTGAATGGCAGCTCTGGCATTTACACTTGTTATGCCAGGTGGCCAAAGTGTGTGTTTGTTTTTGTTTTTTTTTTTTTGCAGTCACTTTCTGCAAGTTATGTAAACTGTAGTAAAATATTTTCTTGAGCACTTCATAAATATTTATAGTTGTCTTTTGTTTTGTAAACAAAGCGAAGGAAAAGGGGTTTCTAAGAGATGGCTGCATTTCAGCAACAGATCATCAGGTTATGGATTTTAGCATTCATTTATTTAAAAGTATATACTTAAAAATGCAGCCATTGTGAATCGGAGTTTTCAAAGAAAAACAATGCATTTGATTGCATGAAGTCATTTCAAGTTTGGTTTCTTTTTTCTAATTATTTGCCCATGCAATTGCCTTGTGAACTGCTGGTGTTGCCCCAGGAGTTGGAGGTGCTCCAACCTTCGCATGAACATTTGGGTATGTGCTGAAATGATTTTCCTGACTTTGGAAGGTCACTTTGGCTGTGAAAAGGATTATATAAATCAGAACTTTTATTATTACAGCCCTTTGTTCATAGGTCCACCAAAACTTTGGAATAGTTTCTCAGAAGTAACTTGTAAGAGAGCTGTATTAATTGAGGTCAGATGAGCCATACCTTTGATGAACAGCGTGCTGGGAGCTTCCATCAGTGGTCAGCATCCATCTGGAGATGAGGCTTTAGCCCAAGCCTTTGTTGCTGAATAATTAACCATGCACTTGCTTCTGATGGTCACTGTTTCAGAGAAGTGGCTCCTGCTTTTCCTTTTAAAAGCGAGGTTCTGATGAGCTGCTTTAATGTTTCATGGAAACCTTTCCCACCCCCTCTTTAGCAGAGCTAGCCTGGGGGCAGGGAGAAGTTGTGGTTAAAACCCTTCCCCGCAGCTCGGGCGGTGATGGACCCATTGGTGTAGTCGGCCGAGGATAAACTGCCTGCTGCTTAGCATCAGCTGGTACTTGTAAAGAGAAACAGGTTAATGGTTTCTAGGTAAGGCAAGATTGATCTCTTCTTTTGCATGCATCCAGGTGCCTCTAGGTATGTGAGGAGAAACCTGCCGGCCCGCGTCACTGGGTTACGTGTACCTGTGCTCCTGAATTCAGCCCCTTGGAAGCCTTTATGCAACTGAAGATTATTTTTACTTTCATGTTGTCCTCACATGCTGGACAGAAAAATTTTAGATTGATCTGTCTCAGCATTCTTTACAGGATGTGACTTGGTCACTCAAACAAAATCTATTGCTCGTTCCCTTTCAGCAGTGCTGGCTGTAGTGGGGCTCTGGGGGGTGCAGGTGCGCAAAGTCAGGCTGAATGTGCAACCTGTTGCTGCTTCTTGGTTTCTGTGGGAATTGCGAGGGGATAAACAAGACAAAATACGTAGTCCTGTGTCAGGATTCAATGCTAGAAATCTTTCATTTACTAATAATTGTGTGGTTATTGAAGCAGGCAGCTAAAGCAGGTAAGCTGTGCATGGTACAGTCCTGTGTACAAGCTTTGCTCTGTATCCTGTTAGCGAGTGTTCACTGCCTGGCTTCTTCTCAGCCTTGTTCCTAGATTCTCTTAGATTTTGTCAGCAATAAGGCTCTGTGATGTTCTTTGTGTGACGACATGAGTTTTTGCAGAGTTGTTTTATACTTGATGAATAGGCAGCTTGACAGTTCCCTCTGTAAGGAAGTATTGATCTCAGAATGATCTCAGAAATTACCTCCTGAATGAAAGAGCTGAGCAGCTCTTAACATGAGATTGAGGACAGAAGGCAGTGAAGTGTATGCAGTGATAACTGAGGTAAGTTATGCTGCAAGATGAAATGCCACTGAACAGTCCCTTCTTAACAGCCATAAAATATGAATCAAGAGAGCCTGAGAAAGATCTTTGTGTTTTCTTAGAGTGACAGATTAAACTCTGCTAGAAAATCCCAAAAGTTACTTTTTAACCTCTCATTTATTTAAGTGGTAATGATGATATGTGGATTTGAAAGAGTCAAAGCAAACTTATTCCTCCTTTTCCAGTCCACTCAACCTTTCGTTACACTTGCTCATGCAGTTCTAGTAGCTAAGGGTTTGTGAGGGACTGAATAATCAACTCTGTATCTGAGGATGTGGTCTTTGCCCTTTGTTTTCTGAGACAAATCACACTTTAAGTGAGAGGGCAAGATGAGCACCGCTGTCATGTGCGGGTAGTTGCGGCTGAGGCATGCGGTAACAACAGCTCTGCAGCCCTACCTGCCCGAGGGGGCTGCACCGCGGGCACGCCGGCATCTTCCTCTGCATGGGATGGGGAAGGCACTTGGCAGAGCTACACATCCAGAGCCTGGTGAAAGGCTCCCTGTCAGCTTTGCTTGTCAGAAATGGCTAAAAGATGTAACTTGCAGAAAGCAATTGGGGAAAGGTTATGTATTTGATTTTAAATAGCACAGCAAAGTTAAACAGCCTTCCAGCTGTTTGTTCAATAGTAACGATCTACTTGATCCATACAAGCATGGCTCTGCCTCACAAGTCACTTCTTATTTTTATTCAAGGGATATTTATTAAAAAAAACCCTGGATATATTTAGCTTGTTCTCTCGGTGTTCTCTGAGATAGTTAGTATATTATTTCTGTGTAGAGAGATGTCATCTGAGTGATAAGACATCACCCACCAGAAATTCTCTGACAACTCCGTGCGAACACCACCATCAAGTCAGCTGGTGACAGCAACTGCTGTTTCCTGGGGCATCTGCCAGGGTAGAGAATCATCTTCAATTCTTGAAACCCTAAAACCCCATCAGCTACACTCAGAGCTGGCCTTTAAAAGCCCGTCTGTGGAGACTTTCATAGGGTTTAATATTTTTCTTTGCTGCAGCTGCTGTACCAGGAGGAAGGGACTGCTTCTTTTTATTCTTTGAATCTCTGTTGCATGTTGGGTCTGCTGCATAATAAACCACACTTCCTATGAGCAATACAGGACTAGAATATTTGTGTTTGAAATATGGATTCTGCTGTCTGTAGTGTGGTACCTCTTTGAATTTTTAGCAGCTGTTGGTGTGGGAAGCCCATAGGTTTTGTAATAATTTCCACTGTCTACAGAAAGATATTTTGATCTCTGTGACTTGTTTGGGGCCATACAAATGAGTTACTGCCAGTGAACTCTCATTAACTTTCCTAACAGAATTGCATTTTCTACCTTTCACTGTCAAATGAAATTCTTTGGTCCTTGTGAAAGGAGAAGCTTAAATCAGCCATGACTCTTGGAAACCATCTGAATTCCTGACCTGAGAGTATCAAATACTTCCAGTAAGTCTCTGCATTTTCTGTTGTCCTTTTATTAACCTGGGTGTAACACTGGTGTAACTATTGATTTCCAGCACTGCCTGGCTAAGCTGGAGAGGTGGTGGCACCAGGCCAATGAAGAGGGTAAACCCCCAGCCTGCTAGTTAAATTTAAGATAGTAATAGATGAATGAGGAGTGCATGACATGAATGTCACATCAGGCTTTGCTTTGCTTCCCTGAACAGATTCAGTCTTATGCAAATGATCTCTGCACACATATTCTTGTGTTACTTTTTCCTTTCGTTAGTCATTGTAGGGCACTGGACAAGAGGGAGGTTTCTACCCTTTGGCTGCTCTTTGAGGTAGATATAATTAAAATCTCTGTTTCTCATCTCTGGAGACCTTCAAGATAAGAACACAGCTCACCTTTTCATGCAACTTTAAAGCAGGCCAGCTCAAAACTAGAGGCTTATATGAGCATTGTCATGTCTAGGAGGTCAATTTTCATTGGATAGTGAAGATAGAAGTCTTTTGGTAAACAAGGGAATAGCCTACCTATTCCTATACACTGGATCCTGGTAAAACCAGGAGCTGCCATAGCAAATAACTGATGAGATGTAACCCAGTGTTTCCACTGATCGAGGAAAGCAATATAGCCATGCTCCCTGCCAACATGAGAAAATGTAAATAATCCCTGCTGGCAGCAAATTTGGAGTTCAGTATGACTCTGTGCTGCTTAGATACAGGAAGGTATTTGCAAAGGCTAATTTCAGCCTGGTGAGGCTCATCTCTCCAGGGGCCTCTGGAAAGGGAGCACAGGATGAGCAGCCCCTTGGGAGAGGGACCGAGAGCAGGAGCCCGATTTAGCTGCTGTGAATCACCCTCCATAGCCAGGCTTTGACCCTCGGCTGCAGAAGAGTCTGCAGAGTCCTCTGGTTGGGCTAAAGATAACCCGGTTTGAATATTCTCTGTCTCAGAAAAAAATCCACCCTGGCTGGGTCCGTATCTGTTCTGTATGCAAAATGGAGCTATTCCAACACGTTTAACCTGCTATTATATTCCCATCAGAGCTGCCAGTTCACAAAGGGATAACTACCTGCCTTTCATGCCTGCTTCTGCAGTCTGACCTTCATTTCAGCCCAAGCGATAGAGATGAGTGCCCTGCTGTGCCTCGGGGGCACACGGAATGGCATTTTTACCTCTTTTAGGAAAAGAGGAAATTTTATGCAATGCACTGTGATCACTTTTTTTTTTTTCCTTCTTTTCCCTTTAACTGTCAGGCGCTCTGAAGTAGGAGGACAGGATTGCTCGTGTTTGTGCAGTGCTGCTTCCCTCCCTCGTGAGCCTGCGTTATGACACAGCCTACATTTCCAGGATTACACAGTGTTTTTCCCACAGGGAGCCGTTCAGTGAATGGCAGCTCGAGCTGGTTCAGCGTTTCTGCCCACGCTCCTCTACTGGCGTGTGCCCCCAGCCCATTCCTGCACACCCCGGCTCTCAGCTCTGTGCCAGCTGCTCTGCAGGCTGAGAACCAGGAGATGATGTCAGAACTGTATGTTACAGCATCAATTAACAGCATATATATATATATATATATTTGTGAGCAGAAAAGTAGCTCATCTGTCAGTAACTTATTTTGGCAGTAGTTTAAATTCATTGTAAAATCCTCTCTATATTTAGACAATCAAAAATGTTACATGCAGTCTAGTATTATGTCATTTTAAGTTTGGATATGATTAACTCAGCTCCTGCTCTGGCCTTTTATTGCTCACCTAAAATACCAATATAGAAAATACAAAATCTGTTTGTCCTATGCAAAGTCAGTGCTTGACTGTCGCTCATCTCTGCTCCTGACAAGCCCCTTCTCTGGTGAATGGAGGCAGAGAGCCAGCAGACTTGGCTCTCTGCTGCCTCACCCACTGGATGGGAGGTCAGTACATTCCTAGAGCTGGTTTCATTCCCAAAGTTCGGTCGAGAATCTAGCTCAGCAGTTTCAGATTCTAACATCACTGGCAGGATTCGAAGCCTGAGGGTGTTTGACAGCACGGAAGTATGACCTGTTTGGAATACCAATGAATGTTTGTGGATTGGTTTTCTCTTACCGTGGGTCTTTTTATTGAACGTCTGCCTGTTTCCCCAAGCCAAAAGAGAGGAAAGTTCAAGTAACAATTCCATCACTTGCAACCCCCGTACTGCTGTACCCTGTACTTGCCAGCAAGGCAGAGTTTCTCCTGCACTTTGAGCAAAGGGTTAATTGGCTATATTGCCAAGCTCCTTTCCGAGGCAGCGGGAGAGCGGTTGCTGTCCTGTGGCCAGCTTACCTTAGGCAGCCTGAGGGCAGGGAGAATCCTGCCTGCTGCTTTCCAGCTCTGCCTTCATAGTGGTGTCAGGATCATTTCAACAGGGCATCTCCTGCAACGATATAGAGCAGGCAGTAAGAATTTTGACACCTGCCTTTTTTCTCACATTATTTTCCAGCTCTAATCCTAAGAAGAAAACTAAGTGGACAATTTCACAAAGATTTACGGAGTTGAAAGTCGCACCTCTGTAGTCTTTACCCTGGGGGATATTTCCATGGTATTGAAGGCAGAGCAGCCTCAGCACTCAGTGTCTGCAATAACCCCTAAGAATGTAGAATTGCAGAATCATTTGGCTGGAAGAGACCTTTAAGATCATCAAGTCCAACCATTAACCCTACACTGCCAGGGTCCTTAAATCATGTCCCCTAGCATCACATCTACACGGTTTTTAAACACTTCCAGGGATGGGGACTCAACCATCTCCCTGGGCAACCCATTCCAATGCCTAACCACCCTCGAAAAAAATTATCTCTTGTATTTATTGGCACTGCGTAGGAGCTTCAGCCCTCAGCAGAACAGCCCAGAGAGTCAGAAGGGCAAGTCTTCAGAAACTCACCAAGAATCACTTGCACTAGCTGGGAATGAAACACGGGAGTAAGAAATTGAGAGGAGATATCCAACTTCAGAGGGCACAACACAGAATTGCTCTCTTGGAAGAGGGTGCCAAGTCAGCTGGATTTTTTCAATCTGAGACAGAAAAAAAAATATCATTTAGAACATAATGGTGCATGGGATGAGCTCTCCCTGCAATGAGTTGTAGTGTGTGTCTGCTTTGTGTGGACCCCGGTGTCTCGACTCTCCATGGATGCCCTGGAGGGGTAGATAAGTACTTGCAGTAGCCCCAACTGCTGCAGGTTTTGCATCTGTCCAAAGCACATTTGGATCACGTTAAGGCCGTGTGCTGCTGGAAGGAGAGGAGGGAGCAGTGGTTTTCTCCAGCTGAGGATGGTGCCTTGCAGCCCTGCTGCTGTCTGTCTAGGCGGGCAAACGCTGAGTGCTGCCGCGTTAACTGGGTGCGGGTGGCTTTGCACGGGCTCGGGGTGACTTTCGAGGTCTGTTGGGTCTGAGTGGCAGCTTGACTGATGGGTTTGAGCCTGGCAGCGGTGGAGGGGAGGTGACAGGCGAGTGCTGCTGGAGAGACTGTGCTGTAGCCTCAGGCAGGGAACCCAGGAATAGCAGCATCTTGCTAGCACGGTGCTCCCTGAAACCCACGGCGTATGAAGCAGGGCAAAAGATGCCTTGGTAGGACCTATGGAATAAGTGTGCAAAGCTGGGCTCAGGTCTCCCCCACAGAGGCTGCCTGGCTGGGGGAGACTGGATGGCAGCAGAAAGAAACCCTTCAAAGGGTTCTGAAATGAGAGCAGGTGAGTCTTCTCCTGCTCCTGCAGCACAGTGTTGAGCCCGTGTTGCCTCTGGAGGGCATTTCCTTGGTGAGGCTTGTATTTAGGCACCAGAGACTATTAAAGATGTGTATGCTTTTGTAAACTCTATATCTATCTCAATTTGTTCATCATGAAATGTTTTCAGTTTGCAAATGCTATAGGTAAAACCCCAAAAGTTGTGAAAACATCAAACTGAAGTTAAACATTTTATTTCTCTGTATGGTAATGACTAACTGGTAGAAAATAATTGCTACTTTTTTAAAAAGTGCCTCATTGGTAAATCTAGCCTTTTTTGATCATAACATTTCACTGAGCTATGTGAATTTTACTTATGAAAAAAAAAAAAAAAAGAAAAATTAATTTCAGCTTGAGTTTTCTCCCTTAAAATTAATTAAGGCTGTGACCTCGTGTCATTCCACTCAGTATAAAATTAACATCTTTAGCAACTTTTCAACAGATGGCAAAATGTAGTCATCAGTAAAACTAGAGGGTTTCTTTCTTTAGATGTTAAATGTCCTCTTTAAATGCAGTAGTGATAACTTAGGCTCAGCTGTACCCTATAACACGGTTATTCAAGAAACTCACTTTCATGTGGAACCTTCACAAAAAATGGTATTTGTAATCTTATACAGTTGGAGATATAAGAAAAATTTTATTCTGCATCCAGAAGAAAAGCATTTCCAGGTTGAGATGGAACAGAGAAATAGTTGAGGGAAAAGTCCTGCTCATTGAGAGAGTTAGCAAGAAAAAGGCAGATACTGTGGCCTCCCTCTCAAACTCTCAGTCAGGTACAACTTAATTTACATGTCATAAAAGTAAACCTGCCTGTGTCATGATTTTAATTTGAATTTGAAAATACATTGCTTGGCAGTGCTGCTTCTTTTTTTATTGCCTGCAGAATTTACTAAAAAAAAATAAATCAATCCTATTCCTCTAATATAGATGGAAAACTCGAAGAGTGACTTCCAAGGGCGACACTTTTCCCTCCTTGTTTTCTTTTACCATGCTGAAGTTTTTAGACTCAAAAGCAACTGTATTTTTCAGAGCTGCTATTTTTTATTTGGAGCTCCTTTTGGGGGGAGTGGGGATATGATCACATTGCTCCTGAAAAGCCCTTAGGTTGTGAGCACATCACAGGTTGAGTAAAATCAATGGCAGAGGTTGTGTGGAGGTGCCCTGGGAACCCTGCAGAGCTGAGGCTGCCTGGCCTTTGCTCCTGGTGTCAGGGTGCTGGGGATGTGTCGGGATACCTGCTGGTGGAAGGTCTTTGGGTTATCTTTCCCTTCCAAATCAAATATGTGCATTTGAGAAACAAAAACTGAAAATGCAGAGCAAGAAACAGCTTAATTGAAAGCAGCTGGAGTTTGTCCTGTCAGCTGGGCTTTTGCTCGGGAAGGGGAGGTGAAGCCAGGCCTTTGAGAGCAGTTGCATGTTCTTCCAGAAACAGGGTCTTCTGGGTTGAAGCTGCTCTGTTTCCCTCTACTCTTTCTCTTTAGTGCCTCTCCTCTCTCTCCTTTCCTCACCCGGTTCAAGACCTGCTGGATGTGAACAGCAGCAGCGAGGAGGAGGATTCCCAGGAGAGGTGTGTGCTCCTCCCTCCTGGCCAGGCTGCAGCCAGATAGAGCACAGTGCAGGTGGGGCTGGGGGGTTGTGTCTGTAGAGCACACACCCTGACATCTCACTGCTTTAAAGCCAAAGGAAAGGAGCAAATCTCCTCTGTGAAAAAGCACAAACAAACTAGAGAAAATGTTTAAGAAATGTCTGAGCTTTTTTCTCTTTTTTCAAGCTAATAAATATAATGTCTATAGAAAGCTGGAATATAAACTGACCCAATTGTGTGAGTAGTCCAAATTCATTAGGAGCATAAATGATAGGAAGGAGAAAAGAGCCAGTAATGACTGAGCCAATGATTCTGTTCTGCAGAGAAGGGCTACAGCAGCCAAGTGCCTTATATACCAGCTTGGAAGAGAAGTCACGTGTACCTCAGGGGTGTGTTTCCATGGAAATTTTTTATTTCTGGGGAGACTGAAAGTCTTTGTAAGAAACGGAAAAAGTAATCTGAAAACTACCATTTGAAAATGCTGCCTTGGAATAATAATGTAAATACCCCAGAGCCACCCGGAGCCTGCTTTGGCGTGGGAGCCAAGTGACATCTCTGTGCACATCTGAAGTGTTTAATTAGAGCAAAGTAAAACTAGATAGAAGAGAAACATGTTCAGCTGCCCCTCCACCGCCTGCCTGAGCAATCAAACGGCTCTTTGTAGTTGATTCACGTGCCTCGAGCTTCGCTTAGGGAAAAGGAATTTTCCCATGTTAATATTTAGATTTTTAACTGTATAATGGCTTTTGGAAAGAAATATTGATCATTTTCCAAGCATCTGCTTCATAAGCATGATTTCAGCAGTGGGATGTGTGCTTTTGAAAAGCATCTGTGCTGCACTCTGCAACTTCCCGACACTTTCTGAAGCTTTTGTGGGTACTTTCTCAATGACTATGTGTGCTTTGGGTTCAATGTTTTTATCCTTGGAGCGGTGTAAAAACAGTGATATCTTGTAAACAACTTCAGAGGGCCAACCTCTTTCTGCTGCAGATGAAAAGCTGTTATAACACACACAGATTCTCTTCCACCTGTGCATTGTTCTGTTCCACCAGCATTTTAATTAACTTATAAGAAAGCCTTGACTGAGGTAGTAGAGCAGGGAAGGAACAGAAAATGTTTGTTGAATGGTTTTAGAAGTTGATCTCTGGTAACTAATAAACATCATGGTACTCGGAGGTGAATGTATTCCATGTGTTTTGGAGGCACTGGGTCTGTAACAACCCCAACTGAGGGTTGAGCTCACGTGCTGTGCTCAGAGTATATGTGATGCTCAACTGTGGGTGCACACCACAATACAAGTATTATATCCCAAGTAGTATAAATATTATTAATATATACACAATCCACTGTTAGGTTAATAAATGGCAAGAGGCTGCATTATTGAAGTTAATTGAGTTAAATACTGTTTAGTTTCATTAAGGGACTGCAATGGCTGTAATGAAGAAAGAAATGTGTTACAATGAAGGTAGGTAGAAGTACCTGGTGCCAGTCAGGGGAGAGAGCAAGACTGGAGGGGATAAAACTTTCGTGATGGGGCCTGTGCAGCCCCCTCCTGAGCAGGCAAGGCTTTCTGCAAACGCTAATGAGTTCTCTGTGTGTGCCAATGGCTGGAAGAGACACCCAGCTGCAGATAATGCTAAGGCTGTAGCTCCTAATTCCTCTTCTGCTGCCTCCCAGCCATGCCTGTGTGAGAGAGGAGAAGCACAGGTTGGGAACTGTGTGGTGAAGGTGGATCTTATTAACATGGGAGGGTTTGTTGGAGCATGTAAAAAATATTAGTCCAAGTGATAGTGACAGTTGTCTGTCAGCTATGATGAAACACTGCAACCAGGAAGGTTGTGGGGGGTGAGAAAAGGTGGTTGTTCTAACACTCCTGTTAAGAAAGGTCAGCAGGAGGACCAGGAGTGTGGGAGGTCAATGAGCCTGGCCTCAGTCCCTACAGGGAGCAGGTTCTCTTGCAGCCTGTTCCCAAAGCTGGCAGGACAAGGAGGCAGTCAGGAAAGGTAGCACATAAGTCTGTATGATGAAAGGACCGGTGTGCAGGGAAGGAGAGATACCCAGCCTCTCTTAATTCCTTACTCCCAAACTGCCAACATTTTTATCCCTGGCAGTTCAGTTAGTACTGCTGGGCCCTTTTCAAGCTAATGTAATTCTGAGTTATTGTGATACTTTCTTAAAATCTGTAATTGAAGCCTTTGATTTGATGAATAATTTTATCTATAAAATCTGATGTGAGAATTGAAAGGATAATCTTTACTACTGGCTTCAGTTACCTGCTTTAATGCAGCAGAAGATTCCTGTGGGGTTGAGTGTTTACTCAGCTGACTGCAATCCCAGTACTTAGGGAAGAGAGACACCCAAATAGATTCTCAGATGAAAGACAGGTGAGAGTCTTTGGGCTACATTACCTCCAGGTGAATGTCTGAGTCTAAAGCAGCAGCTCATCACCTCTGCCAGCAGAAGGACCCATTATGAGGTAGCTGGCAGCCATCACCTCCTTGCTGGGAGGAGAGACCCCACTGTGGTCCTCTGTGGTGTAGAGACTCTTGCTGGGTTCCTGTAAGCCTTTCAAACCCCCCTGGTCTTCCACCCATAGTTACCTGCTGGTACCTATGCTTTACCATAACAAAGAACAGAGTCAGGTCTTGCAGGTGAGATGCCCAGATGGAAATGAAGTAGCAGATGTTGATCAAAGTGAGGAAGATAATATATCAAGGTAAGAAGTGCTCTGTCACACTAGAAAGAATTAATTTTGGGGGACAGGATGTTTTCTGTGTGAAGAAAGAAAATTTAGAAGATTAAAACCCAGCTAGGGGGAGAAGTTCATACTGAGATTGTCAGCAGGAGAATTGAGGACAGTAGAAAGAGAGGAAGAACACAGCAGATGAGGTCTGGGGAGGGACTTAGATGGGGGAAAGCAGAGCATAAAGTTAGTAAAAAAGTGAAACAAATTTGAAAATAAACAAGTGGGGAGGAAAACTTTTGAAAAAAAAAAAAGAACAAAAGCTGCTTCAGTGAGATCCTGCAGGTCACTCCCAGAGCTGGTTGACAAATGGCCACTATCTGTGTGTAAGGTGACCATGTTTGTTGGTTTGTTTGGTTTTTCTTGTTTATTTGTGTCAAAGGCAGGCAGATCTTTATGCTTCCTTTAACAAGGTGAACATGTAAAACTCTAGTGAGGGCTGCTTTGGAGGAAAGTAACATCCCCTGGAACTTTGGCTAAAAGATCCTGTGTTCACTGGGAGGAGAATAAGAATGAGGTGCTTAGAGCCTAGCAACAGAGGTTAATGTTTGCAGTACATCATGAGATCTTTGATACATCTTAGTGGAAAAAAAAATTGTAATTTTTTAGAATTAAAAGAAAACCCGTGAACCATTTGTAATCTGCATCCAGTTGAAACATCATGAAGAACCTCAGTGGAGCTTCTCCTCCGAATCTAGTTTCAGACAGTAGTGCCAGCTGACCCAGAGTGTATTCTTCATTTTTGATTTAAAATATTGTAAAGTTCTCAACAGGCTTGGGAAATTATTCTGTTGGGAAATAGAATATATCTGCTCCTGCACTTCTGTAGATGCAAATGTTCTCTGAGCTTCTTCATGGGCAGGTATGAGTCTACTGTGAGTATTTGAGGTAGTGGTCAGAGATGCAGACAGTTGTGTTGAGGGACTTCCTATCTGCAGTTTGCTTCTTTCAAGCTGTGAGAGCATCTTGACTAACTTATCTTCAGAGCAGCCACAAAAAAACCGTTTGTTCTTTCTGTGCAAGGTGAGTTGCAGGGGGCTGCAGCCTGTTCGTAGCTACTGGGCTCAGAGGAGAGGGGTTTCTTTGAGCAGCTCTCTGCTGGAAGTGTGTGTGGGAGCAATGAGGGGAAGGAGGAGGTGTCTACAGCAAGCACTGCTGTAGTGTCCCCGAGTCCTTCCTGAGAAGCAGCAATAGAATTGTTGTGTGGGAGAAATACACCTGTCCTTCTTCACCCAGCCAACCTTGTGCAGCCTGTACATGTGAGAAAAGGTGCCACTGAACAGCAGTATGATGACAACACTGTCATCTTCCTGCAGCATGAGACACTTCAGCCTGGTGGGTTAACACCTGCCTGAGCAGGGGGATGTGAAACCTGCCTGCCAGGCACTGCTCCAGCTGTCTCTATCCAAATACTGTACTTCAAAGAGAAACCTTCTTACAGTCATTTCCCATAATCTTTTCAGTGCTGCAAGGCAATATATGTCAAGATATTTCCTTGTATTAATCCAAATAGAATTCTTAATAATTAAGACAAGCTAGTCAAGTCAAAATAAATTTAATGGCTCATATTTAATATTCTTGTTATGAGCTGTTACGTATCAGGCAGAAAGGTTAGAAAAAAATTCAACTAAGTGTATGTCAGTAGTAAATAATAGAAGCCTGGATTGCACCCAAGTCAGGTCCTAAACTGATTAATTCAAGCAACTGGTTTTAAGTCTTCCCTGAAGTGTGATGGTTTTAAGGCTCTGCTAAAACCAGTGAAGGTTGCATAGTGATGTATGTCTAAAGCTCAGTCCTACTTCTGAGGCAGCTGATGCAAAATCAGTCCTTGTTAGCATATCTTGACAGCCTGGCTACTACTTATCTTTAGATATTATTTGATGATCAGTATTCAGTGCATTGTGTTTTCCCAGAGTGCTCTCTGTGAGAGAAAGCAGACCACATTACAGCGAGACGTGCTTTTTTAAGGGCTAAAAATAAGCAGGGAGTTGTAAAATAACATCATTTATTAAGCTCTTGTTGCGCAAGGGGCGATGCAGAACTTGAGGGAGTTCAAAGTTAGTGCCCCAAGTAAAGCACTCTGTGACAGAAGTAGTTCACTCTTTGCAGTGGCTTTCAGCAGTGAGTCTCCCAATCCTGCTGCTCTGCTGTTTCATGTTTGTGTTCTGGGAATTCCCGTGTTTCAGGAAATTTCTGTTAAATATTTTAGGACGTTTATGAAACGTGGCTACTCAGTTGTAACGAGCCACTCAAGTCCCTTAAAACTCGGGGTCATATTGCAGTTCCTAGCCATCAGTTGCAGCACGGTGAGGTTAGGCAGAGGCAGCTGTTAACAAGAGGCTTGCTGCTCGCAGGCTCCCCCGAGCCCCAGTCCCTGCGGCTGTCACCTCTGCTGCCCTCTTCCAGCAGCACAGCAGCTAACGGGGCTGCGCCTGCGTCTTCCCAGCAGAAATGCTGCTTTTCTGGCTGGTGGGAGAAAACTGCTGAGTTTTCCCACCTCAGTTTGGTGCCCTCGTGCTGGGTCAGTGCTTAAGTTGGTTCTGTTCGCCACTCTGTGTGTGACACGGGTCGAGAGTTCACCAGACAGGGGCAGAACCGCATCTTTAATCATCACAACCTGTAACACGTTAAAGAGCTGGGATGTATATGAGCCCTGAAAAAGTTCAATGAGGTGCTCAGGGTCAAACGGTGTTTTTCTATGAAATGATAAATGGCTCAAAATCTTGCTATAATGTACAAGTAATGGCTCGGGAGATTGCTTGATCTGGGCTTTTGACCACTAAAGCTTGTCCAGGAGCTGCCTCTACTCAGGCTGCTGTGCCCAGTGTTTGAGCCAGAGGGACAGCTCCCCCAGCTCCATCCTGGGTCTTTACATAGCTCTCTAGCTACCAATATTTGTCTCCCTTTTATTTCTTTATTTGAAATTATAATTATTTTAGCATGGCTGAGGGTGTGATTGCTGTTGTAGCAGTTCAGCTGGATTGCACTGCATTTTGGAAATGTTTCCCCTTCAGATACCTGCTTTAATGACTTCCCAGTGCTCCATCTCAAGGTTTTATCTATAAATCATCTTGACCAATTTGCTTTACCTTAATTATTGCCATAACTGCTTCAGTGGATTAAGAGAATCCACCTAAAGTGATATATTTGGATTTTAATAACACTGTTGTTATTTCCTCATTCAGATTTCCATTTAAAAATGAAAAGCCCCAGTGGGTTTCAATGGGACTGTGGCCATGGGGGCAGACAGCTGCTGAAAGGCTTCCCACAGCCACACTGCACTGACATGGGCAGGGATTCTGGTGGAGAGCTGCCAGAATCAATGGCAGGACTCGAGTCAAGTTCATTGCTGATTGGGAAGTTGTGTTGAACAGGGTGTTAATGAAATTTGCAGCTGATACTAAATTGAAAGGCATTGGAACGCCAGTGAAGGGAGAGAAATTTAAAAGGCATCAATAACCATTAGAAAAATGAGTGGGCTATCTACTAAGAACTGATTAATTTTAAGGGAGAAAAAAAAATGAGTAAGTATTTCTAAAGGAAATTGCATATAATACTGAATTGGAAGGAGAAAGCTTGGAGGTAGAAATGCTGTCAGTTGATATCTTGCTGCAGATCAAATATTCTATTTCTGTGTGTTATAGCCATGAAAAAGCCACTGTAATTCTGGGGGCTGTGTCTGAAAATACCCTTTTCTGAGCAAGACATTGACTCCTTTTAAACAGTACATTGGTCTGTCCCACTGTGAGAAGAGTTCCAAGGACAGGTGCTTGTTTTGTTCTTCTGGCATCTTTGTCAAGTTTCCTATCTTTCAAAGGGCAGTGTCACCCAACTTCATTGCAGACTGTGGGATTTGGCTTGGATGTTCATGCCAAGACTTCATAGGAAGTTTGTGACTCCCAGTGCAAATAACAGCTCTGGTTGAACAGCTTATTGTAAAGAGTACTATCAGTTATTGATGATTTCTTCATGAGGAAATTATTTTGTAATAAATACTCATCTTCCTGCAGAAGAGCTCTTTTCCTCTACAGAAAAGATCAGCCCTCACTCAGTAGCTCAGGGCAAGTGCAGATTTGTTATTGTCAGCTCTGTGTCAGTGCAGGGGGTCAGTGCAGCATGGAGCCAAGGCTGTAGAACTGCAGCAGCTTCTCCCATAAGCCATGTCTCTGGTTACCCATAAGTGATGTGTTCCACTTGGAATCACCCTGGCTTGTTGCTTTGTGGGTTTTTTCACCCTGAGAACTGTAAAGTGTTTTGTTTCCTTATTTCCAGTCTTTCCTTCTCTCTACCCTCAAGCTAGCAAGCTTTCTTCTGCTTCACCTGGGGTCAGTATGTTATTGTTTGCTGTAAGTAATCAGTGCATGGTAGTGGTCTTTATTAAAACATTGATTAATTTTATTACTACAAAGACCAACTGCATTACAGGCATCTAACATGGCCCCAATAGGACCCTATAAGAATTTACTTTTCTTTATAGTAACCATCAAAGTTCAAATTTCCTTCTGTTCTAAGGTTACTTTTCACATTGGTTTATAGCCTGTGTTCACTGAAGTGCCTACAAATCCATACTGGTCTCTCATTTAAAAGTGTAAGTGGCCAAAAGCTCACCACTAACACAGGGTTGTGAACATGCTCTGATCAAATACTTTCAATATGCTACTTTGAAAAATTAGGTTTCTGATTTAGAGAATAAAACTGAAAATAAAAAAGATGGAGGCAGGGGGAAATTAAGCTACATTAAAAAAAAAAAAAAAGTGTGTAAGCAGCAAATCTGTTTTAAAAAGAACATGCCAATACTGAAACTTGCCCACTGTGAAACTCTCTATGTGCAAACATAGATGTAATCTTGCCTAAAAATTATTGGTTTGGTTCTGTCAGTCAGGATTCCTCAGTCATTGAGGACATAAAGTTGGCCAAGAACCTGTTTGATCCTTCCTGATTTACAGATCTTGCAAAGCAGTGCTCTTGCTCTGCAGGCTCACAGAAATCAGGCAACAAGAATGAAACCTGCATTTTGATATCAGATTGTATCACCCAACTGCTATGATTTTGGTCTCCATCTGCTTCCTTCATGTGCTACGCATGGAGCTTGTGTTTTATTTGCTGAAGCTGGAGTGGTGCAGTGACTGGTGGTGCTTTCCCTTCTTTTTTTACATGGAAAAAAGCTTAACAGATGTTTTATTTCTGGTTTCATCAAGCTACTTCTTCACTAGAAACATTGCTACACAACCCAAAAACAGGCATGATCCTGAGGCCTGTACAGTCACCTATGAAGGAGGAGCTAGAGGTGTAAATGCCAATGTAGTTAGGAAGTCTGAGTAGCTGCAAATGTATGTTAGTCAGCATCAGCTGGGGCAGGAAGTTTCTATATGAGTTGAAAACATTTTTGGGTACTTCTGGGCAGATGGTGAGATCTCCATATGCTTACAGTGATAGGAAGTAACCAGTGAAAACACAGATAGAATTAAATCAGGAGGAGCTGGCTGTATGTGCTGGGAACAGCTGAGTTGTTTTTCAGATGGCAGTGGAGGTGGTGTTTGCAGTTTCCTTCACTGGCTGCTGGTGATTAAACTTCTAATCAGCCACAGTGTTCCTGGAAGATTTTAATTACATTTGCTCTTTCTAGGCTGTTTTGATATCAAGTGAACTTTTTAAAAGCCACAATCGTCTTCCACAAAACTAAAAAGGAATTGAAGTTCTGGATGCAATGTTGAGCTGACATTTTGGTAATTGAAGAGAATCCACACAAAAATAATATGCTGAGTTCAGAAGCCCAAGGCTGTCCTCATGCAGTGCTCGTGTGCTCTACTTCTGGAGCTGGGCAGAGCTCTGCAGAGCATCACTGCAGAAATAGCCATGGCCAGGAAGGGGGGTGGATTTAGGGGAGAAGGGATGAAGGACAGAAATGTGTCTACCAGAGCTGGCTGTGGGCATGCCATGGTGGAACTGCCTCTGCTACTGCTGTGTATTGGAAGCACGTTTAAAAAGTGCTGGTCAACTTAGACAAAAATGTCATAAGGACAGGGAAACTTCAGCAGAGAATTTGAGTGCACAAGAAATGTGTTGAATAGGGTGAGTTTTCCTGTGGAGTTTCACCCTGATTTATCCTATCAAATACTTGTTTGCACTTGCAGCTTGGTCTGGGTAAGTGACAGAGGGAGCAACCCAGCATAGGTCTATTGCTTTAGAAGTGACAACTTGGAAAGCACATGGGCAAAGTTAACAGCTGTTGTGCAGTGACAGTCTTAGACTGTGGGATGTGCCCATCCCCTCATCCTGGACCTGGAATGCTCTTTACCTCATAATCAGCAAGTGCAGGTACTTTGCAATGGAATCAGCAGTAAGCTCTAATCCTAAAGGAAAGATAGACTGGTCTGTTGTGCTTGCTCGTTCAGTAGTTCATCAGCAGTGGAATAAATGCAGACTACAGCACTTAACTAGGCTGCAGGAAAATTATAGTGATGACAAAAAATATTAAAGGGAAGTATTAATTGCAATAAATAATTGTGGTACATATGAAGTTGCATATTATCTACCTCAAAACATGGATGAAGCTGTGATACAACATCTAGTTCAAGTCTTTCCTTCTCCCAGGGGAAACAATTAGAAAATATTACAACCTAAATAGCTCTCTGAATTCTTTAGAGTCACCATCATTAAACTGAAGGGAGAGTGAATATTTTATTACATACACAGTCAGAAGGGAAAATATAGCTTCTTATAGTATTACTGCTAGTCAAGGCTGCATTCACTGGAAACTGAGATGCCTCTGCCTGGCAATCCTTCAAATTCAACCTCCCAAAACAGCTTCAGAAAGGTTTGGGTGAGTGGAGGCATCAGATGTAATTACAAAACAAGGATCAGAAGATCAAAGAACATCAGTGAGTACAGTGCAGGAGAAGACTGCAAAGTAAATGCTGAAAGGAGAAGATTGCAGAAAAAGTTAACCAAGTACACATTTTTCAGGCACAAAAGGAACAAGAGGTCACTAAAAAATTCGGCAGTGCTCCCAGAAGCAATTTATAGACAAAAGCAGCAGGCATTTCTCAGAGGGGTTTGATGAATTCTCAGCCTCAGTGCTCACCTGGCAAGGTGGAGGTCAGACCCCAGAAAGACAGAAATCTGCCACCGGGAGGGGAGGAGTTGCTGCGGGAGATCACCCAGGGTCAGCTAAAGTGGAATGAGTCTGGGACAGCTCCTAGCACTCCAGGAAGACAGCTTCTGTAAAGTGATGCTTGAACAAGTGGGCCAATGAACAAGTAATTTAAAAAAAAAACAACTTGTAAATCCTCCTCTCCTTTGTTTGTTTGCTTGTTCTGTTTTTGGGGGGGGTTTCTTTGTGTGTGTTGGTTTGGGCTTTTTGTTTGGTTTTCTTCCTTTCATTCTCTGGATGTGCTCGCTCTTCCCACTCCAATTTAGTATTGAATGTGCTGTTAAGGTTTGTGAGTGAGTTTAACTGTGAGAGGCTAAAGGCTTTGGCTGGCTTTAACCAGATGTTGGGTGTTTTGGTTCTCTCATTCTCCCATGGGATGGCTTACGACTCAAGCCCTTCTTTCAGCTGCCTTTGGTGCATGTTGAGTGCCAGTTTTATTGCTGTCTGACCTTGGACACAGTTCAACTGAGGCATAGTAACCACGAGGAACACAAATGTGAGGTAGCATTGGACCTTGGTCTCTAGATCAATCCCAGCAGAAAGAGCAAGTGTCAGACACTTGAGTGCTGATTTGTAAAGGAGGAAACATTTGCTATTGGTACATGTGGAATATGGAGGCGTTTATTCAAAAGCAGAATTCACCTAAAATAGTTTTAAATTTTCTTCTTGTAATGGTTTGTTCACTTCTTGAGTGACTTTTTACACCTGGAGCTCTTCCTTTCCCAACCTCTAAGCTGCAGTCAGCATCTTGCAAGATGAAGCATGAAAGCTCTTTGTGGAAATCACCTTTTCACAGCAATAGTTAGTGTCTACCCTCATGAATTTCTGTGACTTCATCCAATGGAGCAGATTTCTGTTCATCACCAGAGCAGGGGGCTCTCCAGGTTTGTCTGTGACATGGCACAGCACATTTTACATATGACAGCCCATTTTAAACGGTACTAATGTGGGACTGGGGATACTGATGGAACAATATCAGATGCATGTGCTGCTGATGATCTCTTGCTTCTGGCTGGACCAGTCATTTTCATGCATGAATACTTAAGTTATGCTAATCCATGCCTTGTCAACGTGTTTAATATCAATTAGCATAGGCAAGGTTGTTGAATGCCATCATTTAAATGCTAGGCACAGCTTTTTTGCTTGTGATGAGAAGGTATGAAAAATAATTTTAACAAATATTTGTAATCAAGAAACAACAGAGAAATTGCTTTTGAATGTCTGTACAAGAACCAGAAGCCTAGTCCTAGTATTTTAGCTTTACAGCTCTCTAACCAGCAGGTTTAGCAGCCAGAAAGGTTTGTTTATTTGCCAACTTGAAAAGAAACGAAATTGAGGAATGCTTTTCATTACTTTTTTTCTGCTACTGCAAAACATATTATGTTGTAGCTTTAGAATATCTATCCCATGCAAAGCAGAGATGAGTGGAAAAGCCTCTTTGGATGACATGGCTCTTACTTCAAATGGAGAATTTTAGTCTTAGCCCTGACAAAAGCACTGCATCTGTAGCAGCTCAGTGCTGAAAGAACCATTTTGGGGATCTATACATCATTCATATCGTGAGGTAGTTAGGTTAAACTTTTAAATCAAATTGAAGCTGCAGACAGCTCCTTTAGGCATTTTGGTATGTAGATGATACAGCACTGAGGATATGTGAGTGTGTAAGCTGAACTGTGTGCTCACTGTTGGCTGCATGAGCATCTCCAAGATGAGGTGAGACTGCAGCTCTGCCTATACTGGTATTTTTCTACAGCCAGTTTCTAGAACAACAGCTATACATATGTACAGGTATAGATTAAGTATTAAGTATAATCTAAGTTTCAATTTGTAATCTGAATTATCTTCATGCAAATGGCATTAAGGGGAAAACTAAGTAGGAGACTAATCAGATTGTTTTGTTACCCTCTAGTATGTATGTTGAGAGTGAACACTGAAGATTCATGCAAAAAGAAAAAATACATCACCTTCTGTGTAACACTTGCTCAAATTTCAGTGGTTTATGAAATTGTCTTTGTGACTTTCTTCAAAATTTCATCTGGTAGAATTGAGCCAATCCTGGTGCAATAGGGTTTTTTCCTCCTTTTTAGGTTTTTTTTTTCCCTTCCCTTGTCATTGGAAATAATTCCTAGTTATTACAGGACACTTTTGTTTAGATTGCCAGGCTCATATGAGAAGTCTAGGAAAGGTCAGAGCATCCCAGTAGGTGTTCCTTGTAAGTGGTTAGGTGAGTTTCGGATTTACGTTCCTGCAGGGCTCCAATATCCACAGCAAGAACAAAGAATTATTTTATTTGTATACTTTTTACTGCTGTGTCTTAAAGTAATAAAGTGAAGTGCCTCCACTAACATCAAAAGCAGTGGATCTTTAATCCTTTTTTTTTTTTTTTCTGGTATTCTGTGAATTTGGAATTGTAAAAAATCTTTCCACATGGAAGTGCAGGAAAATATTAGACTTTCTCATCTAGAAGCATTAAGGGGAGAAGATAATACGCATTTCCTTTTTAAACTGGTACTGTAGTCTGAATGTCATGTGAAAATGATGACCTCAGATAATACTTCTGTGTGTCTGCTCAGTTAGGATTTGCAGCTTTAATTCCAAGCTGATATCTGACACTGTCCCTGTTCACACAGCAACATCCCTCAGCTTGTACTGGTTATTTGGGGGCAGTTTATTCCAGGGGTTTCTGTAAATCAGGGAGGGTGAAGGGTCAAGGAGAGAAACAGTGGCCAGGGCCTGCTCTGTCCCCAGGACCCAGCAGAGCCTAGGTTGGGCTCAGAGCAGACACAGCTCTGAACCAGCCTGTGTCCTTTAGAGTCCTCATGACTGCTTTATGTCAGGGCTTTTCCCATTAGATTAATGAAATCTTGATGACAATCTTCAGAGTTCCCAAAAGAGGATTGCTGAAGATTTGTTTCATATAAGTTTGTTATTAATTTTTTTGCTGTCATTCCTTTGGCAAGAATTAAGTCTAAATCAAGGAACAGGTCTCCTGCAGAAGCCAAATGGAAGAGACCTGGAAAAAAAAACCAAAGTGCTGACTGGAATTTACTGATCTGTGCCCAATGAGAAGTTATGAATAAGCTTCATGAGAATATTGCCAATGCTGTAGCTGTCTAGGCATTGAATGTATGCTCTGTGTTATGGCAGAGATTTGTGTAGCTTTTCTTCCACAGAGAGACATTCCCAGCTACACCCTGCCACTCTGCAGAGATGCAAAAATTCCCACCTTGTAGAGATTAGCAGCAGGGTTTTTCTGGGGACAGGGTCTGTGGGAACATTCTTCACCCACTCATTGTCCAGCACAGAAGTAAAACTTTCTTGCCTGAGCACCAAAGAGGTCAGACCAGAGCTGGCTAATGATGAATTTGCTGCAGTAGATACTTGGCTTGCTAAGGAAGATTAGTGACCACTCTTAGTGTACATGCAGTCCGTGTTTGGGGGTTGAAGTGACTCTCCTGTAGCCAATAACAGAGTTTTAGATTCTCCTTGGCTCATCTAGTATGGGTCAACTTCTTAGGCCACTGGAAAGTATGCTCTGGATGCTGAGAGAGGGGGAGGAAAGGCAAAAGTAACAACAGAGTTGTCTGTGTGTGTGAGAAGCATCTGATGGAAAAACTATTCTGCAGACAGAAATGTCTTCTTTTGTGCATATATATATATTAAATGCACCAATGTGCTGCTAACAACGGAAGTGGCACTGCAATTTGTCTTGGAGCCATCCCCATCCTTCCTTACCTTTGGTACATCTTGAAATGGAATGTTAATTACTGATAGCTCCAGAGATTATCTGGATTGGCATATTGAACAGAATTTGGAAATAACTGTCACTGATGATGTGATCTGGGGAGCACTTGAACATCAAAATGAGAGTTCTTATATAATTGTAATAATAATACTTTAGTCCACTGGCTAGCACTACAGGAATGGCACATATCCCTTTTATTGCAAGCATTCTTCATCTACTGTGACCTTAATGGGAATTCTTTCACAGAAATGAAGTTAAGATGGAGTCACAGATGGAAATATTCACTGGTACTGCTGAGAGAAAGCACATTACAGGGACAATGAAGTTATTCTCCAAACCAGGTGATTCTCTGCAAAAGGCAGAGAGCTCCAAATTTGTCAGGATTTTTCATTGTCTTAGTGTGGTATCACATGATATCTGTGGCTCTGCCATAGAATAATGCAGCAGATTCTAGATTTTAATAACTAGTTAAGAAATTAATTAATTTTCCAAACTTTGTTTGGTATTTTTTCTCCTTCTCAAAAAACCTGCCATTTTCCCTTGGTGTCCAAGGCAGGTAGGATTTGGATCCCATTGTGATTTCAGGAGTCTGCTCCATCCTGCAGAAAAGCAGTGCCGTTGAATCCGCTGGCACTAACGTACTGGGGGCACCTGTGCTTGAAACACAAGCTCTTCATGTACTGCAGGCAGGTTCTGCAGCTGCAGCATCAGAAGATGTGCATTCGCAGGATGGAAAATTCAGAGACATAAACCTGGCTGTTTGGTGTGCAGGATATTGTGAATTTGGGAAATGTTGGTGCTTACTTTATCTTTGTGAAACTTGCCAAGCTAATCTCCATTTTAATGCATTGTTTTATTCAGCTTCAAAAGCAAACATTTTAGTGGAATAATCCTATCAGGGTTTTTTTTTTTCCAGCAGGGAAGATTGCAGCATAAAACATAAAATTGTCAATCTTCATTAAGAGAATTGTGTTCATTTTGAAAGTTGTGAAACTACGCAATAGAAGTTGTAGGTCATTTCAGAGCATTATGCTATTAATTATTAGAAAACTAAAAATCTGGATGTTCCAGAGCACCTTCTAGCAGGACGTGTCAGTGCCTGGTGTGAATTCCTGGCACATTCAGAATAAAACTTTGCCAAAGTACTTGCCCAGGTTGCCAAAAAGGCCAATGGCATCTAGGCTTGTATGAGCACTAGCGTGGCCAGCAGGAGCAGGACAGGGATCTTTCCCTGTACTTGGCACTGATGAGGCTGCACCTCAAATGCTGCATTCAGTTTTGTGCCCCTCACTCCCAGAAGGACATTGAGGGGCTGGAGCATGTCCAGAAAAGGGCAACAAGTCTGGGGAAGGGTCTGGAGCACAAGTGTGGTGAGGAGCAGCTGAGGAACCTGGGGTTGTTCAGCCTGGAGAAAAGGAGGCTCAGAGGAGACCTTCTGGCTCTGACAGCTCCTGACAGGAGGTTGGAGCCAGGGTGGGATTGTGCTCTTCTCCAAGGAACAAAACAAGAAGAAATACCCTCAAGTTGCACCAGGTTTAGGTTGGACCTGAGGAACAGTTTCTTCCCCTCCAGGATTGTCAAGGCCTGGCACAGGTTGCCCAGGGCAGTGGTGGAGTCCCTGTCCCAGGAGCGGTTTAAAAGACACATGGATGTGGTGATGTCTACAAGTGATGGACTTGGCAGTGCTGGGCTAGTGGCTGGAATCAATGATCTTAAATGTTTCTATGAGTCTGTGTACAAACAGAATATCCTCTTATTTAGCTTTTATTTTTTTCATGATGTGATTTAATTTGACACAAGTTGAATTTACCTAAGGGTGTCTAGTGGCTGCTCTTGTTCTCTTCTACAAGACCGTATGACAAGTAGTGAAATGTGAAACAAAAATAGCTGGTTAACTCTCCATGTTAGTTACCCAGCAGTGTATGCATCTGCTCAATGACCTGAATTATACATGGTTAGCTTGACACATTTCTTTGAAATGTGCTAAAGCAAAAAGAAAGGAGAGATCCAAGATCCTCTGAATGTCTTTAACCTTTTCTCCTCCCTAAAACAACCTCAGTGACTGTAGAATTGTTTGGAGTCAATGTATCAATCATCCATGGAAATGCTGAATAATTAGAAATAGATTTTTCTTTCTCCATGAGTTCTCTTCGACCATTATCAGAAGACAGAAGTGAAACTGGCTGTTAACCTGGACTGATGTTTATTGTTCACATTTTGGGTACAGTTTTGACATATTCTCTGTAATGTTTCTGGGAACAAACCAGTCTTGAATTCCTCCTGTCGCTCAGCTAGCTTCGTTTGTGAATTCAACCAGTGCCAAGCTGAGGCTGGGGGTGTGAGGGGGGGAGAGGGTACATGCCATGTTCCTGTCCCAGCTGTTGGGAGACGTGTCCTTGTCAGCAAGCAGACAACCAGGGGATGTTCCCTGGGATTTCTTCCCATGTTTGGTTGTGATGTATGTCCCCGAGCATGTTAATTTAGCTGCAAGCGTCTTATGCTCGTAGAGACTGTGCCTGGGATAGAAACACTCCCATGTTAAGATACCAAGGTGGCTTAGTGAGCTTTGGGTGTGTACATGTACCTGGCTGCCTGCTGCTTGTTCCCTGTCATGTTTTTACCATCCCAGTGCCTGTTTGAGCGTTGCCATCACTGCTGTTGGTGCCATCAAGGGCACTGGGACTGAATGCCTGCCTGGCAGCCAGCCTGCTGTATTCCCTTTACATGGGCTGATCCCCACCAGGCTCTGTGGGACATGCTGTAACAGCAGCTCTGCTTTGGCCTCCCTGCAAAGAGAGAAGGCTTTTGGGATCATCTGCTACTCCTGGCTACCAAAATTCCTTTGGAATTTCTCCCCTTGTCATGTGAGTGAGACATACTTTAACACATAACCCTCACATCCGGATACCACTGTAACTTTCTAGTGTGGTTGCCCCAAGTGCAGCAGTGTGTCCTGCTTCTCAGCCTAGTGGTGTCCTGCTTCTCAGCCTGCACTGTGGCCTGGTGGTTCTATATCCCTCAGGGTTTTCTGCTTCAAACCATCCTGAAGTTTCTTATGTATGGATCTGATGATTTTTGAAAGGGAGACTGCAGTTGGCACAGTGTACAAACAGATTTCAGGGGTAATAGATGGCTTTCATTACTGAAGTGTGAACTTTTTTATCCTTGGGCATTCCTGTAATGGCATCCTGAGAGCAAAAGGTTGCAGTTCCTGATTCCTCTGTGTGCAGTCTCCTCCCAGGCATCCTTAACTGTGCTAGACCTGCTCATGCTCTGAGTTCTCTGGCTCCACAGACTGGTTTCCAGACTGATACTCCTCTTTCTTCCCTTCCCAAATGGATGCTGTTATTATATTGAGTTTTTCTAACTCTGTCACTAGACCTCACCTTTTACTGACCATTCCCTTGCCGAAGACTGGTGTACTGGGAGCAGTCCAGCTGTTTCCCACACCTGCTCCCTGGCCTTGGCTCAGCTCCATCCCTTCTATAGACAAATTCATATTGATGCTATTCCACATCTTCCTTTTTATTTGGCACAGGAATTCTGTCAGTCTTTTCTGACCATCTCCTGGCTCTCTCACCTTTTGCCTAGATGAAGTTTCTTGTTGTTACCTTTTGGGTTCAGCACCGTGTCTCTGCCTGTCAGTTGGCATTCACTCCTTCAGGGGACAGCCCTGCATGGAGTGCCCATGGCACCCCTCTCTCCTGCCACCTCTTGGATGGGTGCCCTGCCCAGGATTTCTGCCTCTCCTTTCAGATTTCATCTGGAAATGCTTTCTCTCTGTTTATAGGAGGAACACTCCAACCAAACATGTAAGCCAGTAACTCCCTCATGTTTTGTTGAAGTTGTCACCAGAAATGTGAAGTATTCCCTTCCTGGGCTCTCAGCTGTCTATTTGTGAGTGTGACATCCTTAGGGCAAACATTAAGTCTGCTCTGTGGAGTTCTGCCCAGTTTTATTACTGCAAAAAAGAAGAACCAGCAGACAATAATGCAGTTTTATTTTCAGCTCTGACTGTGCTGCCTCATATAGGATGAACAATACCTTGTTCTATTTTCTGTTTCCTTTAAATACACAGAGGTGTATGTCCATACACACCTATGTGCAGCTGCAGGGCTGATCTGTTCCCATATTTTTGCAAGAGAAAAGGCCAGAGCAGGGACACCTCGATTTCAGGAGACTGATGCTTGACTGCTGGCTCTGAACAATAGGATGCAAAATGCCAGCTTCATTCTCGGCTCTCCTGGGGATGTTAAAGAGGAGCAGCACCCCTTATTGTTCAGAGCTCAATGCCTGGCTTTTTGTTCCCTGTTTGGTGGCAATGAATGACCTCTGCTTTATTTTGTTTGGTTTTGCATAGCCGTGTTTGCTATAGACTGGAGAGCAAGTGGCTTTCCACACTTGAATATTGTCACTGCCTTATTTGTATGAAAATCTAGATGATCCCAAAGCTTTAAGCCTCATTTATTCCATCTGATATCTCAGCATTATTATTCACTGGCTTCCATGTCATGAAAAATATATTTCCATCAAAATGGAAGAGAGGACCTCTAGCTTATGAGATCTGACAAAGCTAGCAAGCGTGAGAATTTGCTTTGGGCCTGTACAGGTGCACTAATGAATCTTTTAATCACCACTGCCTTGTCCTTGAAGAGCACTGATGATGTCTTTGAAAAAATCCCCGTTGATTGTAATGGCTCATAGTGGAGAGAGAGATGATGAAATTAGGCCCTTGTGTGTTAGTGCTTTTTTGGAAGAAACTTTTTTAAAAAAAAAAAAATAAAAGTTACTGGGGTAAATACACGTGTTGAATTTTGACTTCAAGAAGATCTAGAGCAGGAAGACTCTCCATTTTTATATAATAATAAATAAAATGATGACTACTACTGCAAGAGAAATGGTGTGCTCACCTTTCTTCTGCTCCTCAGTCCTGCCTGTTCAGTCTGTGGGGACTGCACTATGGAGGCTGGTCAGCACCCTAAGCTTTGTGCATGTGGTTGTGATTATGATATTTCCAGGCTCGAGCTGGAGCTGTTTTTATTGATTTCCTACCATGTTTTTGCACTTTGGTCTTCCATAGTTGGTTCATGACTGTGTGGAATGCTGCTGCCTGGAACCTCAGTGCCAAGATGGCCCAAAGGATGAATCAGTGATACAGGGGAAGCATCTGGAGTGATCTGGCACAGTGGGGTAGATGTGTTCTTTAAGTTCTCACTCAAGGAGGCATTGACTCTTGCAGTCCGGCTGGTCATGGCTCAGAAAGCTCCTGCCAGGTCTTCTGCAGAGCCTTGGGCTTAGGGTCAGCAAAGCGCTTGACAGAGCGTGTTCTGGCACACACAGCTGAGGACAGCAACTGGTTAAAAATTTGCTAAGCAACAGAAACTCTCATTTCATTCTCTTAGAAAAGGAACATCTTTCTTGCTTTTGATTTTTGTTGTGGTTTTCGTTGTTGTTGGGTTTTTTTTGTTGGTTTTTTTTTTTTTCCCCCTGTGGATAGCCAAGCCTCAGGGTCTCATGGTCTGCTTCAGAAAGCAAAGAGAGCTGGAAGAGACAACAAGAGCCTGTGGGCAGCTCTGATGGTGTCCAGGCAGTTCCTGTAAGGGGGCTGCTATCTCACTGCCTCTGCAATCCGTGCACGGCTCAGTCTCCTGCTCCCCCTCAGCTGCCACCCCTCATGGAGGAATCCATGCCCAGAGTGCTGCTGGGAGGACCCAGCTTGTCACCATGGCTGGAGGTGGTTTTGTGCCAGAGCACTGAGCGGTAATTGGGCTGGTGTCAGTAGGTCCCAATTACAAACATCTGACTGGGCTACAGTTGAGTGGGCACAGCTGAGAGCAGGAGTCCTGACGTTTCTGTGTCAGTGCTCCTGTGGCACCATCCCAGCTGCCTGGCTGCTACTGCTGCACTCTCAGTTGCTTGTCAGAAGGATTTGGTTTCTATTTGGCCTCAAGAAAAACAGTAGCTGCTCAGGTGGACAGAGAGTCATCTCTGCCTTAAAGTTAGGCTCTCCTTGTTGGGTAAATATAAAATGTTTCCCTGAAACAGGTGTTAGTTATGGAACACTGAAAATGAAATTCCTTTAATCTTAAGCACATAGAAAGAAACTCTGGTCACTGCTGCCTAGATCTCATTCCTAAAATACCCAGAAAGGAGAAGGGATCAGTCACTTCCAGATCTATTTAGGCTTTTGAAAGCAGAACCTACCTGGAACCACTCAAAGCTGATAGAGTGAATGACAGAGGCTTGCTGTGAACAGGCAGTTTTCAGGTTTTATTTGTGTTCCTATTATGCAAATGCTCATTGATGCACTTTGGGAGCCAAAAATTATACATCAGAATGAATTTCCCCAATGCCTCAAGTTCTAAAATATGGGTAAACCTGAGGCATTCCCTTGCTAGTCCTGCAGATGGACATTGCCACCTTTGCCTTTTAAAAGAGGATGGCTGATAAACCAGGGATTATGGCCTTGTCCTTATGGAGGATTAATTCTTCTGGCAGTGGCCCACGTTTCTACATGACAAAAAACAACCTTGCCCTCTACTTTCCTATATATATGCAGGAAAACACCAGAAACTTACAGTTCAGGACAGACATAAAGCAAGTATGGCCTGGCTCCATTTTGCACCAGTTGTCTTCAGTGGCAAAAGGAACTGATCCTGCATCAGGGAGCAGAGCAGTACCAATACTGTCACCTTACTTCTTTGTCTGTGCCAGCACATGCTCTGTCAAGTGCTTTGCTGACCCTAAGCCCAAGGCTCTGCAGAAGCCCTGGCAGGAGCTTTCTGAGTCCTGACCTGCCTGACTGCCAGAGTCACTAGGTCCTTAGGTGAGAAGTTCCAGGGATCAGCTAACTGGTGATATGCTGCCCTAGTTGAAGAGGCTGTATTTCCATTTATTAAAAATGAATTATTTATTTGGACCACAACTTTGGGCTACATCCAACAAATAAGCACCTCCAGCACTGCCAGTCCTGTCTACTTTGCCTTGATGTTTCCAAGCCTCTCATGCTTATTAAAAGCAATAATGTGGAGTTAAGAAGCAGGAAGAAATCAGGAGGAGGAGTATGAATGGCATGGTGTCATGGTGGTGTTAGTTGGCAGACAATTTATTAGCATATGCTATTTAGTAGTGGTGAAAGGATGGAATGGGCTTGTAATGATGGCAGATGATGATAGATTAGTGGGGACCCATGGGGCCACATCTGCCCTTCTTGTCTAGCTGAGGTAATCAGCAACCAGTGCTGAATGCTTGGCTAGGAAAGTACATAGGCTCCTGCTGGGGCAGAGGTATCCCCCAGGGACACTTTTGGGTGCTGCTCCATCCAAGTGTGCCTGCCCCATGGCTGCCTTTCACCTGCATGAAGCACTCGCAGCTCTTTCCTGTGAGGAACCTTCCCCTGCTTTGACCCTCCCACCAGTCACTGAGTGGGTGAACTTTCTGTGGGGAAATGAAGGGGTTTGGGCATAACCCGGGCACTGTCAAGTGGAACCTACCTTAGCTGTGCCAGCAAACCTTGAGAACTGTGTGTAACTCCTGTAGTATGGAAGCCCCATGATGTGCAGCCAGGGCTTCTCCCGGTGCTGGGAAGTAAGCAGCATCTGTGCTCTGGAGCACTGCAGATTGTAGCAGGGCTTCAGTCAAGGTTGGAGCAACACAGCATCTCTTTGGTGACCCTCTGACAGCAGCTTCACTGAGGGTGCTGGCACAGGTGCTCACCCAGCTGAACTGTGCATTGCATGGCCACAGTCAGAGCTTGGTCTTCATCTTATCTCTGAAGAAAATACTCTGAAAATTGTTCAGCTCCTCAGATAGAGGGCAACCACCAGCACTTGTTACATCTCGAGTCTGGTCCCTTGGGGCGATAAATTTGGATGGTCATCTTTTGGGAAAGAGAATTCCTGCCTTCTGTGGCAAATACCCTAATTCGGTAGTGGTTTTGGTGTTTCTGTTCCTCTGAAGTCTTGATTTTCATCTGTGAGAAAAAGCAGCTGCTTTTGAACTGATCTGTGGCACAGACATGGTCCCTCCCCTTGTCTCTGTTCTTATATATTTGAGTCATATAAACAAAAATGTGTGTAACCATTTATCCCCATGATTTCACAGGGAGCTGTCAATACTGGTTTCCAGCCAAGACAAATCTTTTTTTTTCTTCCAAGTTTAAAAGAAAATGGAATATTCATATTTTCCCTCTGCCTGCATATACTGTGCTGTTTAAAGGGAAAAAAACCCCCAAAACAGTGCAGTGTCAGGGGTTCCATTTTATCTTCCCAAATTACTTTTTTTTCTAGGGTATCTCACCATATGGGCAGCCTAATCTGTCATTCTCAGGCCGAGCTCTTTCTTGCATGGCTTGGATCCAGCTGATGTCAGGAGGAATCCTGAAGCCAGCTACTTTCTAGGTGGTTTTTTGCTGATCCTAAAGGTCTTTTCCAACCTAAATAATACTATGATAATTTATGTAGTTGTTTGCAACCTTTTACTTTGGAGCTTTTAGATGTATAAAATAATTTTTCCCAGTCCATGAGTCAACGGTTGTGTGGGTTTGCAAGTGGACAATGTGATGAGTTGTGGTTTATTGACTTCTGCTAGTGGGACACCTTTGCCTAGATCAAGGAGACATCTTTGGCATCTTGGAGACATATTCTGCACTCCATTGCAGAAGCACAACTCCTGCTTCAACTCATGGAGGCTCTGTCAAGACACCCATGTCTACTAAGGGCCACTGAGGTGACAAAAAGAGTGCCAAAACAGGAGCCCCACTATGTTGCTTTTATCCCCATTCTCATGAGAAATGTCGTGTCCAATCTTGTCTTCATCTGCAGGTTTCTCATCCTGGCAACCATGGATGTGAAGCAGCCACTGTTATGTGATGGCACATCTGCCACATCTTCTGGCCACCCTTCAGCCTTTGCTGCCCAGATACCCAGAGCAGTGGTTCTCCACCTGTGTGCCATAGCCTGTCTGGTATTTTGATGTGTAAACACTAATAAAATATTCATAACATAAATATAAATATTTAAATAAAGAGCTTAGGAATCTCTCACAGCTTTTTGCTGCCTTGTGGAGATCACACACTAAGGGCCCCCCCCATCTGGATCTGAGTGGCTGGAGAAGCTCAGGGGCTTTGGGGCCATAGCTGTGGCCAGCCTGGAGGTGGAATCTGAGAGGGCCAGGGAATATTGCACAAGGCAGGACAGGCTCACTGCGTGATGACCGTGGCATCCCTGTGTGCCCCAAGTGTTGGTGTGCAGGCAGGTGCAAGCTGCCTGAGCTGTTTCAGTTCAGGACTTTGATATCTACACAAGACCTTGCTTCAGACGTTCTTCAGAAAAAAATCTATTAAAGTATATTGAGTTGTAAAACAAGGAAAAAAAACCATCAAACACACAAAATCCAACTTGTTTAGTGTAATGCCTCTTGCAAGTAGCAACTAGGAGGAAGCTCTTTGCGGGTGAGCGCTAGGGGTGGAAACACCCCTGTGCATGGTGAGGCAGCGCTGCTGGCAGCCTGTGAGCACAACATCCATGGGGCTTTCCCTCCAGGGACAGCAGTGCTCTGCAGCTTCTCATCCTGGAGCCTCTGGGATCTATGTTTGATGAAATGTTTACTGTGAAGTTAGAGGAAAGCTGGGGAAACCTGTTGAGATGAGGTGCTTTGGTCCCTGGTGTAGGAACAAATTTCTTCAGACAAATACAGTATTTGCACAGATGCTGCCTTAATCTCAGTCATCACGTGCAAATAGCAAATTAGTGCTGGTTCTGATGGTTACCTTGGGTGTTTAACTCTCTCTGTAACTGAGCACTTGCTGTTTCACCTGCTGAGAAAATCTAACAAGATGTGTAGCTGATTTTTTTGAAATATGACCGATCCAAACAAAATGCTGGGAATTGTTCTGCCTCCTCCGAGCCACTAGACGTTTGCAGGATTTTGTTTTGATGGTTTGTTGTTTTAGTAAGCTGACCAGGGGTGTGCACATGCAGACTTTGCAGAAGAAGAAGTTATTAACAACTGTCTTGCATGTGCTTCTGGTGTGTGAGAAAGGATGCAAAGGAAGAGGACTGTGGTGAAATTTTCTGTTGTTTTCCCCCTTGCTCTTGCTTGTTTTGCCCTGACTTTTCTGCTGGAGCAGAGTGTTAGAGGTTGCTGTTTCCTACCTTTCTGTCAGACTCTTAATTAGCAGGCACACGTAGTCCGTGCAGCTGGGGCTTTGCTGCCTCGCTCGCTATCGGCTCCCACTCGGATTGCCATTCATTCCCAATTGGTACCCAGCCCAAAGCCCTGGCTCCCCCCTGAGCCCCTCGGCGTGCCTACAGGACTCCCGTTTAGTATTCACTGGGAGAGATGCGCTGATGCTCTCTCGCTAGACCTACAGGCTGCTGGTTGGAGCCATAAGGGAACGGGAGGAAGAATTAGCCTGTGTGTTTATGTGGCTGTGCTCCAGTAAATATTTTGATGCATCTGCTGCCAGCTCTGGTCTGAGGGAATCTACCTAGCATTTAAATTTTGATGGGGAGCTGTTTTGAATAATAACAGTGCAGCCGGCTGTGAGTCAGTGCATGTGTGTTGACTTAAAAAAAAAAAAAAAAGCCCTCAAAGCTTAACGCTTGCTGAACGCTGAGCTGCAGTGCTTGGCTTTTCCCTCCTCCTTTCTTCTTTGCTTTCTTCTTTGCTTTCTTCTCTTGACTTCCTCTGTTTTGTTCTTGGGGGTATTTCACAGA
>JAOEGS010002432.1:3370-24332 GCA_025447755.1 Corythornis vintsioides
GGTGACTTGGTCTAGGTGCCCCTGCTCTGGCAGGGGGGTTGGACTAGATGATCTTCTAGGGCCCTTCCAACCCCTGATATTCTGTGATTCTGTGATAATGAGTCAAATAAGAATTTGTTGTCCCCTGATGTCATGTAACATCTTAAGTCATGGAAACAACTTTTCAAAGGAAAGGAAAAAACCTAGAATCTTCCATTTCCATATTGCCTCTGGTGTTCTGAGCACAGAAGTATATCAGCTGCTAAGTACCTAAATGACAGAAGATTTGTGAAGACATTCTAAGTTCTCTGCATGTGTATTTTTTTATTATTATATTTATATTGTAAACCTCACTTCTCTGCCTTTGATAAACAAGTTCAAGGGGGAAATTCTGGTAGGGTGTACTTTAATATAGCCAGCTACCTCTGCACAGGCACCTAAAAAATTATGTATTATTATAGAATCTCTCCCCACTTTGTCTTGCTTAGGAAGGAAATTCAGGTTTAGGCTAATACAAAGCTGTTGTGGGAAGAGGTATTAGAGCTCTTGGTTTCTCACACTTTGGCTTTGCCTTCCCATCCATCAGCCTGCAATGAACAACTGCAATCAGCCAACTAAGATGCTGCAGTTGGTAATGCATGCTCCTTGCTGCTTACAGGTGCTTTCCCCTTCTTGTTCTTGACAGAGGGAGGCAAAGAAAGGGTTTGCACTTCTTTCCAAAGTACTTACAACTGCCCTCGAGCAGAACATTAATCTATTAAGCAATGCAGAGTTGTTTTGTAGAATGATGTGAATGAACATGACACAACTAGAGCCCAAGCTCAATTCCATGTGGCCCCAAGCACTTTGCCATTTCACTGCAGTGGTAGGGGTAGAAAATACAAGGAGCACAACAGCTGTGCTACTGCCTCCTGAATCAGAAAGTGATCCTTATTCTGCTGTACAGTCACAATATTTAGCTTACAAAATTAAAAGGAGTGAATAATGTTGGTATTTATGGTGGGAACAATCATATTCTTTCCCCAGCATCCCAAGCCTTTCGTAGTCTGATTTGCATACCTATGCAAACAACATTTTTTGATGCTATTTTTTGAACCTGTTAAATAAGCTTTTGAAGTATTATTAAGAGATGAAACATTCACATGAAAAGCTTAAACAACAAGAGCTACTATTACTGTTTAATTCTGTAAAAAAAACCCCCAAAACTGGATGCCAATATTGGAATAGCTGGAGAGAAAAATCTCTGAAACCTTGAAAGGATTCTTTAGAAGGTGAAAAAAAAATAATCTCAATAGAACAAGCATAATTGCAAAAGGTATATTAATTCTCTTTAACTATTTTTTCTCTATCTACACATACACACACAGAGTTTATGCATAAGTTGTATTTTCAGCAAAACATAGATACTTTTTTGTATTAAGTAATAATCTATCTTATTAAGACTGGAATAGCTGAATAAACATTTATTTCTTGCTTCCTCCACTTTCTAAGAAGCACTGGATTATTTTTGTCAAACATTTAAAAATGAAAGAATAGAATATTTTAGCTGAAGACTTCTTTTACTTTCTTATTTGTATTGTTATTGACATATATTGTTCCTATATTTTTAATAAAAACAAAAAAATATTCCACCAAAATGTTATTTATACTTGAAAATTTTTCCTTGAAAAACATGAAGAGAAATTTCTGAACAAATCTAATCCAGAGGCTATTTGGTTTTTTTAAGCATTGAAATAATTAGAAGTGGCAATACATGGAGCATTGTTATAATAATTTTCTTTTAAATACTAATAAGCTTAAAAACTTTAAGGTGACTTACTGTTTGATGAATAGTTATGAACGTTAACACTAGAGATTAGTTTAATTAGGAGAGATACTTTAATAAGGAAGGATATTGTTGTAATGTCATGTTCTCACAACCGTGATTACAAGGTCCTGCCTATATTATGGAAAAGATTTTTTAAATCTGTTAATGAAAATGGATGGTATCTCTTTAAATATTGCATTAGCAAGCTGGGGAAGTCATTAGTATACAGCTGTAACCCTAAGAGTGTAGACTTGAAAGAACTGTTTATTTTCTGCCTTGCAGCTGTGTGTAAAACCCACTGAGAGAAACTTGTTACCAATTACTGGTTTAGAGGCTTCAAGTAAAGACAGCAGGTACCAAGAGAGTAAAACAGTCTAGCTCACAAATAACTATACAGCACTGAAATTCCTTAAGAGCAGCTGTTAAAGGGAAGGAGACATAACTGCAGAGAAGAAACAAAAAACAACAAACCAACACGAGTTAGAAAGTAAGGAAGTAAATAAAGCAAAGCAAGATGTAGAGAAAAAATATAGTTAACCAAGGCAGAGAATGAAGTTTTTGCATCATAAGCTCTCAGTGACAAAGATTAGATCAATAGTTGCAGTCCAAGAAACCAATGTATTTCAGTCTCCGATTAATTGAGTTTGGAAAGCCACGTTTATACAATATCATGTCCATTGACAAATATATTGCAAAAGGGAAGTACATCTTATAAGTGTAAGATAAAACATTAACATGAAATATTGAAAAAAAAAATCTATTTCTGACTTTGAAGAAAATAATTTGGTTTTGTTACATGTGAACAACAGAAAGATTTAGGAAACACCAAGAAAATGAGTTGATAGATGAGGAAAAAAAATTACAATCCTAAAATGAAAAAGATAGGTTACCAAAGTAAGGAATTCTAAACTCAAAAAAGTAAAGTATAGGTTTCTGATGTACCCTGGAAGAAGGGTTTGAATATTAGAAACTTCATCTCTCACTTATAACCCCTTTTCATACCATAGTTCCTGAGGCATGAACACCTCACTTAGAATGTTTCTTTCTCCCTTCTCCTGAGGAGCTCATGACCTAGTTGGAGATGAGAGAAGGAGGACTCTTGCCTCCCACAAGCTTATCTCTCCCATGCAATGGAAAGGCATCCTAAGAAAGGGAGAATGCCAGCATGGGGACAGCCACTGAGACAAGCAGGAGGGAATTCTATCACAGAGCAATGGAAGATCCAAAAACCACTTTCAGATATACTGAACACATGTGTCTCTCATTTGTTTCCCTGCAAAATAAGCCATTTTAGCTGGAATAATCAAAGGAGACTTTATGAGCTGATTTTTCTACTAAAGCTGATCAAGAAATATTTACAAAATCCATGACCTGGGTTAGCTGTGTTGGAGCAGTAACTTCTCTAGCCATTCATTTTGGATTCACAGATGAACCTTGGGATTCCTTCTTAATATTTTGGTCTCCTTATTTTGTTCCTCCCATCTTGCTTGTGGATGGCTGTCAGATTAATATAATCCTTGCACTCAGAATAAGTAGATATTGTGCTTAGATCAGGTAGAAAAGGGGACATAGTGGGCATTCTCACGTTTCTTTTATGTCCTCACTCTGACAGAATGAAGTCCATGGTATTTCTGTCTGGTCCAAAGTTAGAAAAGGAAAGAAGTTTTATGATAAAGTCTAACTCAGAGAGATAGTAAGGAGAAAGCATGAAGAAAAAGATCCAATAAAGATGTTAATTTGCTATAAAATAGTTGCTAGAATGTCCTTTCTTCAGTTTTTGAACCTCTGAATTCCTTGAGGCATAATCTACAAAGGACAGTTACACATCTTATTCTCCCTAACATTACGTAGGAAAGTTACTTACATCAAAAGAATCATTCCCAAAACCTGCACATTGAGCAGTAAGCTTCCGAGAGGAATCAGTAAATGCATCATTCAAAGGGATGGCTGACCATGCCTTGCTTATAACTTGGAATAGCTTCATGTGTGTCCATGAGCTCAGGAAATAATAGACCCTGGGATTTCCTAATCCTAAATTCCTAATGTATTTGCAGCTATGCTATTCACTGGGCTTGTATTTAGTCAAAAGTCTCAGGTGTCATCATCACAGTCGAGACAAAGGAGCAACTATGAAGGGAGTGTTGGAATACACTCACAACACAGCATGGGATTATATAAAAATAATTTCAGACTCTTCAAAGGAGATGGGAAAATTTAGAGTATTATATTAAAGCATAATGCTACAATAAGAGTTCCAGACAAGGCAAGGGCTTCAATCCAACAGTTTCTATAATCTTGTGTCCACAGAAGTCAGTAGCTAGGCATTCTCAGTCAAAACTGTCACAGGAAAAAAGGAAAAGAAAAACTATTCTTTTGGCATTGGTGGTCTCGCATCAAGCCCATGAAAAGAAAATGTGACAGACTATAAAGCATTTATGTTCCTGCTTCTACAGCACAGTATTAAATGTCTGTTCTTATAGAGTGTTTATCTGCTTTTTAAAAATAATAAGTAAAAACTGAAAACTATTTTTATGTATAATCCATTGATAGCAAGAAATAGACATTTACAGATTAGAAAATGAAAGTTCTCACTGCATGTACTATTTAAATATTGGTTACTGTTACAATACATTGTAAGCACACATACACTATCTTAACATGAGCTAGTATTAATCTGACAGGATATTGCACCTGATTAGGCATTGTAATTATTGTGAGAGTAATTGAATTATTACCAATTTTAAAACAGTTTTATTAAGATGGCTTTTGATTACTCTAAATGTTTTTATATGTTTTTCTTTAAAGTTACAATTGTGAATGCAATGGTTTCAGATGCATGCTAAAAGGATATTCTAGTGAAAATTCCTTGTTTACTTGAGAGAGGCTGCTTAAATGTTTAATGGCATTAGCTCCTTGCAAATGGCATTCATTTCCTGTATATGCAAATTTTCTTAATGTGAAACCCCCATAACAGGTAGAATGTAGAAAGTTAATGAAGCCATGTAATTACGATCACTATAGTGACTGCAGTCCCTGGAGAATAATAATGTGATAATATACATGGGGTTTGATTTTCTTTGGAAACAACAGCTTATAATTTGAAAATAGATATATAGTAAAATATTTTCATTATCTTCTGCTTTCTCCTAAGGCAAATGGCAGGTACAAATAGATTATGCTTTTATTAACTTCAAAAATAAGAGATAATGCAATTAGGCAATATTTAATTGTTTTCCATTTTCTGGCACAGGACTAAATTTAAACCCTTCTTTCAACCACAGGGTAAAGCCAGGATCAATCTGACTTCAGCTTGGAGATCTTATTTTTGTTCTAACACTGGAAAGGTACATATTCAAGATCATAGAATGTTTAGGGCTGCAAGGGACCTCCAAAAGGCATCTAGTGCAGCCCCTCTGCAGGGAGCAGGGACACCCTCAACTAGACCAGGCTGCTCGGAGCCTTGGCCAACCTCACCTGCAAGAGCTCCAGGGATGGGGCCTCAACCACCTCCCTGGGGAGCCTGTTCCACTGTTCTTCCACCCTCAAAGTACTTCTTCCTGATATGCAATCTAAATCTACTCTTCTCTAATTTAAACCCACTACCCCTTGTCCTTTCACTAGAGACCCTTGGAAACAGCCCCTCTCCAGCCTTCCTGGAGCCCCTTCAGGCACTGGAAGGTGGCTATAAGGGCTCCAGAAATAGATGCAGTATTCCAGGTGAGGTCTGAGCAGAGCAGAGCAGAGGGGCAGAATCACCTCTCTCCATGTGCTGGCCACACTTCTCCTGATGCAGCCCAGGATGCCATTGGCCTTCTTGGCTGCCAGTGCACACTGCTGGCTGCTCATGTCCAGCTTCTCATCCACCTAAGTCCTTTTCTGCAGAGCTGCTTTCCAGCACCTCATCCCCCAGCCTGTATTGATAGTGAGGGTTGTTCCCACCCAGGTGCAGGACCTTGCACTTAGTCTATTGAACCTCATGAGGTTCACCTGGGCCCACTGCTCCAGCTTATCCAGGTCCCTCTGGATGACATCCCATCCCTCCAGCCTTTCCACAGCACCACTCAGCTTGGTGTCATCTGCCAACTTGCTGATGGTGCTCTCAGTCCCACTGTCAATATCATTAATGAAGATAAAAGCCAATACTCTATCTGACTTTTTTTTTTTTTTTTCTGGAACTCTAAATTTACATGCAGTCTTCATAACAATAAAGTATATTTTTAAAAAATTACATGTGCTGTACTGGATCTGATATGTAGATTTTGAGCTGTCTTTGCAAAGGTCTGTGCCAGTAAAATGCACAATGTTACAGCCTGTACAAGTACCCTCATAAATTAGATATACCCTGGTGTGAACAAATTAGGAAGTGCAAAGGATAACAAAATATACTATGCTGATAATATCCTAGAAGATTGCATTTATATATTAAGTTTAACTTGAAACTTCAGAAATATTTAGAGCAGGCAGTGTGAACTTTCACAGCATGATTTAATAAAATTGCAATATATGAATACACAAACTACTGAAGAGTCATTACTTTCATTAAGAATATTACAGTGAATAAATTAACCTAAAACAATAAAACCTGAGCAGCAGATATATGTACGTCTTTTACATCTTGTAGTAGACTCATTTGGTGTAAAAAAAAAAAAGTAAAATAAAATAAAAGTCTTATGGTAGAGGTTTCATTAGCACTTGCATTTCAATTGACTTAGAAGCACACCATATGAATACTAAAGCAATAAATACCATCTATAAACAAGAATAGTGTAAAAGGCTTTTCAAAGAAAAAAAAAAAGAGCCACAAGATGGTGTGTCCTATTTTACATTAATAGTCATCTTGCATTTTCAGTATAAAAAAAAGCTACAAAAGCCTGTAATTGTGGTGTCAATGGAAGCTGTATTACATAACTCTACATTAACCCTATGAATGTGTTGTCATGTGTTGAGACAAGCTGAAGATACCAGAAAGCAAGTTTTACCATATTCTGTTAAAGTTACAGTAAACTGTACCTCTTGTAGAGAAATTTAGCCCATGTTTGCATTTTTCACAGTTTAACTGAAATAGCCCCAGGACTCAGATTTGTAAACACTGTTTTTCACTGACACCCAGAGACATTTTAGCATGTTTCCATTAAAAGTTTGTTAGTACCTGGCCAAAAAAAAGAGTATGAGAACAATGTTGATCTCATTCTCTACAGGACAAGAAGACTGAAAGGATTTCCTGACATATGACCAAGTGGCTCAGCTGTTTTACACACTGACATTTCTAGGAATAAAATTCAATATAGACAGAGCTATCAGTTGGAATGATTTGTATCTTGTTCTGCATCAAAGATGATTGAGGAACCAGGACTGCACTGTGAAGGTGGCTGATGCTTATCACCTGTGCTCTATGTGTATGTTTGGCACCTTATGCATCACAGCAATACATGATGAACTGTTTCTAAATCAGAAATAAGGTAAGTACCATAACACACAACCAAAAAAATCAACTTTTTTCTGCCACTGTACCAGTATGAATGCACATCTGCATATCAAGAAGATAATTATTTCTATGACATTTTCATCAAAGTGGCTAACCAGTACAAAGGCTATACAAATATTTCTATTACTTTATACTTTAAAAAGGTATGCAACCAGCTACTGCAAGCCAAAACAGTCATCTTTTTAGCCCAAAATGACACTTCAAAAGGGGATAGTAACATTTGCTATAGAGAAATTGTGTAGAAAAAGGGTAAGAACCTCAGAATGATTATTCCTTTGATATACCCACTGACTTTCAAGACTTCATAAGTAGGAGCATTGATAAATGTAATAGTCCATGATTGTTTCTTATTACCCTTTAATACAGTTATTCTTCTGCATCCAAACATAGTTTGGTAAAAGTATTCAAATATTTAATGACAAGTACTATGTCAAATATGTCACCATGCCATGCCTCTTTTTCAATACTATTTCTAATCTTCCTCCCTCCTCATACTGAGGTCATTCAATAACTCTATACAGGCTACATTTCCCTCTAACTTATCAAATATAATGATATTGCTTTTCAGAGGGAATTGACCGAAATGGTACATAATATTAATTATAGTAGTTCAATGGCAATTTTCTTGGATATAAAGATTTTTGTTCCATTTTGCATTATTTTCTATATAAACTCTAAAATATACTTGTCTGGAGAAACAATTCAGACATATTCTAAGATTTCTTTAGCAAAGAAGAAGATAGAGTCATTCATCATTCATGCATATTCGGGACTGTTTCCTCAGGGTGATTGTTCTGTATTTATTAAAGAAAAAAATTAATCTCCCATGATGCCACAAAGACATTCACAAGTTCTTTGTCCTTTAATTGTTAACATTGTACACCTGAAGTAACTGCATTATCAGAAAATTTCTGATAAACCTTTTTTTTTTTTTTATGTCCTGTATGTGCCATGTGATGACACTCAAACTCATTTTTTCAACAGATCTCTATCCATAACCACATCCCTTGTATTTGAAAACGATCTGACAGTCTGATGTCAGTCCCAGATAACATGTAACTATCAGTCATAGTTTGTCAGTCTTAATGTGTGTACTGAAAATGTTTCAATTGTAAAGAAATTATAGGCAATTGATAACAAGTTCTGGCAGAGATATGGATAATCAGCCTACAAATCATTCATCCTGAAACTAAGAACCAGCCAAAGGATAACAGGAAAAGGTCATGAAATTAAATATGTAAGTGGAGTCAACAAAGAGCATTTGACAATTTATTGCATTCATGGAAAGTCTTTTTCATCTGTGAAAAAGATAAAGTTAAGAACTCTAAACACTGAACACAAGGATGCAAAGTGTATCAATTTCATGTCATACACTATAATGTAATGTAGTTAGGAATGTTGTCTAGGTTTACTTCTGCTAGAATTAAAAAGAAAGACATAATGAACTGAGATCTCAAGCTTTCAGAAAGTGAAAAGAAACTGTAAAGCTCTAACCCACCTTCAAATCAGTTAATGAGACCACTTCTAAATCCAATAAATGGGCTCATATAAAGTACACATTGAAATTAAATTGAAACACTTAGATAACTCTTTTCTTTGTATTCACGAGTTCTTCTCTTCATACAAAATAAAGAGTCCACATAGTGCAATAACAATTAAAATCCCAAAGCTCTAATTTATTTTAATTGCATGGGAAGTCTGAGGCAGGCATTTTCAAGAATGAGAATGTGGAACGATCATCCAGCCAGGGACTTGTCATCTGGGGTGTCTCATTAGTGTCTTATGAGGTCTACAGAAGAAAGTGGATGCAAAGTCAGCTCCACAACCTAGAAAGACTCCAGTTCTTCCATAGAAGAAGAATTCTTCCACAGTGACAGAGTTGTGGGTGCACCCTTATGAGCTTTCTTCCCCTGCCTCCAACCACACCAGACAGTGGGAGCTGATGAGGCAGTCACCCATTGTAAGAGTCTTGCACTTGCACACTTCAGACTGAGTTAGATACTAAGGGATGTTTTGAAATTCTTATTGCTTTGAGTTTGGAGACTGGAAAACAAGACCATTTTTAAAAAGATTCTGTTGTTTCTCTGTTTATAGAAGCATTGCAAATCTTTTGCTATGGCTCTAGTTTCAATGACTTGCTGCAATTTGCCATTTGCAACAAAGTTCAATAAATAGAAAGTGTTAAGTCTGTAAAAATTACTTTTAAGGATCCTCTTCATCTGCAGAAGACCTGCTTGTTAGCTATATTGCACATTTAGCTCCAAGGCTTCTGATTATAATCAATAACTAATCAGAAAGTAACTTATACAAATGAAGTCCTGAATAATATAAAACTGAGTCATAACATACCCATGTACATAAATACTAACCCTTTTATTGAAAAAAAAAAATGCAGTTATCACTTTTTCTCTTTTTATTGTGGCATCATTCTGTTCCAGAAATAAGTTTAAGAGAATCTGCAACAGCAGTCTCTGATTACAAGAGCTTTGTATCTACATTGGTGAAATGCAGATACTTTAATCAGAAAAGTTGGCTAGCTACCCTATCAAAAGCATAGTGCAGGAGATAAAGTGCAGATGGAGCTGACTGGATTGGAGGGTCCAAGGGTAGAAAGCCTTCCTAATGGGCAATCTCTCAGAAGTGAACAAAAATGAAGAAGAAATCCATCTGCAGAACATGCAGACTAACACTTGTCTTCAGCTCTGAATCACAACTCAAATGCTGCAGAAGTAAATGTGGGCAATAGTTTGATTTATGGATGTCCAGGACGAAAGCTTTGCCTATAAAGAAAATCCACAGACACTCCAGTGAGGTAAGTACCAACAGTGTAATAAGATTTAGTGTGACCATCAAAAAAGAAATAAAATTGAAAACTTTTTGACGACACTTTCTATAGCAAGGGCAAACTGCAGGTATGACCTTTACTGCTAATGCCAAACACTGAGCCAAATTCACTCCTGGTGTGACAATGCTGAATTCCAGTAAATTATGCCAGGGACAACCTTGGTGCATTCTGTTTACATATGTTAGCTATAAGCACCCAACAGTAGCCAAACCTGATTGTGTTCGAAACAATAACATTTAACAGTCCAGAGGTGAATTAAACTAAAAAACCACCCAATTTTACTGACAACTTAATTCAACTTAGGTTTAATTGAAATAGCAACAATAAACTGGAAGTAATTCCTGTCTAGGAAATGGCTTCACTACCCAGCCAAAGCACAAGAGCAGAAATCAAACATTTCACTACCAGAAAACAAAGCAAAACAGAAAACAAAGCAAAACAGAAGCTTTCTCATTTTTATGAGTATCCTGAAGGTAAAACTCTAGTACTTAACAGCTTCTGAAAGCTGCCTGGTTTTAGCTCTTCCATGAACAGCTTTTATACCATTTATTGAATGTGTACTAGTATTAGTAATACTATTTATAATAGGATATGTGAGTAGTATTAAGATCATTTTAACAGGCTTGGGATAATTTGGTTTTCCCAGATAACTCTAGGAAGTAAACAACATAGAAGACTACTTTGCATAACAGAGGATTAAATTTATGTGCATGGTATATCACCCTGCACAGTCAGAAAAGTTTGCATTGCATGCGCAGTGAGTCTGGACTACAAAGGTTCTCATAATTTACTATGTCAGAACTGCCAAACACATTCAGTTTATACTAGGTATGAGACATTCAGACCTATTTTACATTCAGCTTCTACTAATGGCAGAGGTAAAGGTATCCATTCACCAGAAATATATCTTGATCCCATTTGTTTACAAGAAATGCGAAATAAGACCTTTTTTTTACTAATTTCAAGTCTAGCAGCATTCATTACTCTTACAGTACTGAACCCTTCAGTCCCACTGTCTTTTGCAGGCAGTCTTCTCATCTAAGAAACTCTTCAGATAGGAGCTCTTAAGATAGGATTTCTGTACTGACTTCCTGAACACCTATGTTTTTCATTTTTTACTTAAGAGTTTATATTTAACTATTTCCAGTGCTATGCTTTTGCTCCACAACTCACCAGTCTGAGCCTGTGATTGTATTTCTCATTGTACATTATGATATGAAGTCTGGTCACCTACTAAAGAGCAGACACATCACAAGGATACTTGAGAAACAGCAAGTAATTGTGCCAGGCAGATGTATGTAATTAGCAGAAAGAAAACCTTATATTTCTGAAAGTCGTTTTCTGGATACTGAATTTACTAAAATGTAAAACATAAAGGCCTGGAAAAGGACAACAGAAAGTCTGCTCCCCACTGTTTTATCTCCTTTCATAAAGACATATCTATTAAAATCTTCAGTATTTTATTAGACTTTCTAGTGAGAATGTAACAAAGATGCATTAGAATTCATTACAGTAGCAATTTCTGTGATAAATGCAAACATCCACCAATAAACCAGGTCAAAACTACTTATAAAGGAAAAATAACTTCTTTTAGTTGAATAGCAAAAAGTAAAAGAAATATAGACTTTTCATGTTCTGTATTAGCTAGTTAATAATAAAGCTAATATAGGATTATGAAATCATAAACCAAGCTCAATTTGGGTGATTTTTTGTTTGTTTGTTTTTATTTCTGTTTAAAAAATTATTTCAGTCCTATAGCACTGGAAAGTAATTTTTTCAAACAAGAAAAAAAGTGTAAAAATCTACCCATACCTAAACAAGGTTGAGTAATAGGAAGTGTCCCATTCACTTCAGGAGGGAGTTAACACCGAAACCTGGAGGTGTTAATAGTTCCATGCTTCACACTAATCTCACTGGTAATGTTATTATTTAATGAATATATATTCTCTGCCACTTCTCTTTGCTGTTGTCAAATACACCAATTGCTGCACCACAATAGGAGATGTCTGTTGGAGCTCTGGCTGTCACATTTTCTAGGGTATGTTCATTAAAAATTTCTGACGTGGAAAAGTGAAAATGTAGTAATGGAGTCAAGCTAATTGATTACCATAAAACAAATGCAGCATGACATTTACATTTACATATTTAATTCTGCAGAGCTGTCCAATGTGAAGTTATCAACAAATTTTAGTAAGCTAACGAAGATTAATAAACAATCCAGGGATCATGTAGGAAACTACAAGATGTTCTTCACACTTTATTCCCAGGATAGTTGCTGAATATTTCTAAGCATTAGTTGAATTAAAGTTTATTTTGCCTTGATTAATATTTATATCTGAATTTTTCAGTGGGGCAATTTCAGGCAATTGCAAGTTACAAATAAAAATAAAGTGATCTTCCCTAAAAGGAGGTATAACAAAGGAAGGTTCTGTGAAGACTCCCTCACATAAAGAACCACAAAAATCCTGTCCACTCTTGGGAATTGGCAAAGGATAAAAATTCACCTTCAGAAGAGTGATTAACACAGAATTAGAGAAACACAGGATAAGAAAATAGGAAGGATGTTAAACAATTACTTAAGCACAGCCTGTACAAATTAAATCAATGAACATTTACCTACCTCAGAAATTAGATTTACTGGGACAAAAGAGAAGAAATTAGAAAGTAGCTTGATAACAAAGGTAATGATTATTAAAACGTTTGAAACTTGCACAGTTCTAACATTCTAAGATCACAGTGTATACATTCAAGTCTAAGATAACTGAAAACTGTTCAAAAACAGAGTAATTTAGTGAATATTTTTATTAGTTCATTAAGCCCAAGAGAAAACATTAAAGACTGGAACTTGGCCAACATCATTACTTACAGAAGAGCAGTAATACACTAGGAATCTTCACATGCTTTAGCCCTAGCCAAATTTGATGTAGCAGAACACATAAAATTATTTTCATTATGTAACTTCATTTCATATTAAAATCTAAGTAGTCAGCATGGCTAGAAAGAGGAGGCACTCCTCGCTGATTTGCATCAAATAATTCTTATCACTAGCAAGTCAGGCTGTTTTCACTGGCTTCCATGCATTCTTTAAGAAAGGACTTGTGAAGAGCTATTAGGGAGAAAATGAAAGCTGCTGATTCCTGTTGAACTAAATCTGGTTCTGGTGTTCATGTAAATTAGCTAACTGAGCTAACATTACTTGTATTACTACATTAGTAGTACTCAAGTAACCAAGGAGGTAGATTCTACATGTTAGCAGTATAAGAAACACAGAACTGCACAAATTAATTTGCTTACATGCTTTCCCACACTCCTTCCTCCTTCACATCTGTGGCATGGTTTGGGTGAAGACCATGCAGAAAAAGAAAAGGAGAGCAGGATGCTTTCTTGAGGGAGCCTTACATAGAAAGGGAATGTATGTGCACAGGAGAAATTCTTCTCATTTACTTGTAGAAACTGTTCCTTTCAAATTACCAGGTATCATCTGGTCCACAGGTGTTTGAAGTTAACCAATAGGAGAGTTTTCACAAGGGCAGATGCAAATTATAAAATGTTTAACACTTGGTGGTATTTGCTTCTGTTCATTTCTTTATCCATATTTTCAGATTAAATCTTGCATGGGTGCACAACTTGTCCTGTCAGTGATCAAGAGCAATGCAGTGGCATTCTCAGCATCCCTACATTGCAAACTATAGAAATTTGAACAAGATTTTCACAGACTTAGGCATGCAGGAGGGGAGTAGCTGCAACAGCACAAGAGTTCAGTTGAATTGAAGCCTAATCTACTGAAAAACTGCCTGAGAAGAAGAGTAATTTAGTTTCTGTGGTGCTCCCTGCTACCATGCCTAGACAGCTCCCAGTGTCATGCTAATGAACTTAAAAATGGCCCACTAGAGGTATCTATGTACTGTATGGTTCAGCAGCAGCATACCAGTAGCAATATGCAAAACCACTTTGCTAAATAAAAATGGATATATGCAGTAACTTGAGATAGTCTTGTACTTATGCTAAATGAGCATTCTAAAAAAGTACATAGCATTAATTTTTCCTGGTATGAATTCTAATTAGACATTAAAGCAACTTGAAGACATGACTACAGGTAAAACCTTGCCATGTTTAAAATCCATGTGTATGCCAAATAATTAATTTGATATTAGGTATGTAACTATACATAGAAACACATAATTTTCCTAAGCATTCTTCCTTCACTAAAAGCCTGGATTCTGAGAGTGAAATCTGCAGACAAATTTTCTCTATCAATATTTGTTACATATGTAGATGTTTTGCCTTAGCAAGATACAGTATCTGTTACAAGAGATTAGAAATAGAAACCAGGAATGATGCAATGCACTAGAAAACCATGGAAGACCAACCCTACAATTGATGGGACAGAGGAGAGATCAAAACTGAAAGCCATTTTCTACTCCAGTGCCCAAAATACGAAAAGCAGAAGAAAGATAGTTCCTCAAAATATCAGAAGTAATAAGAGCTCTCATACAAAGAAGAAACAGGAGTAGGAGAATTAAGCTTAGTTTTAGGAAAATTACAGATGGCAGAAAAAAAACCTGAAATGCATTGCAAGCACCTCTGGGTTTGGAAATAGTAATTCCAAATAAATGTGCCAAGGAGTAGTAAAACTTTTCTTGAAATCTGTCTTATTCCGATGATGATTTATTTTCTAATTGTTAAATTTATCCATGTACAGTTTCCAGACGTGAAACTATAAAGAATTATAATAATTATCATGAGATTGCAACTAAATTTCCTTAAATACATTAAAAATTAATCTTTACTTAAAGCAAAATACCTAAGCATGTGTAATTCTAATGCTTTCTATATCTACACACATACTCAAGTGATTTCCTGAGAACTGCTCTCTTCAGTACACCAGAACTTTAATTCAGTTTTGCTGTTGTGATTCATCATGTGATTATCAGTGATTATTGTATGTTCATTGAAGTTTGCAGCTTCTTAACATTTATTCCTGAATTTTCTGCTAAATTAAATATATATAGATTTACACATACATGTATATATATATATATATACAGTATTATAGAAAACTATTTCAGAAATCTTTGTTTACAAACAATTTATTATTATAGAAAGAAGTCTATTCTGTCAAGGTGAGATTATAATCTGAATATTACATTCAGTTTTCAGTTACAGAATGCATACATTTTATGGAATTCATTGTGTATATTAAATAGCCAAGAACATATCTTACTCTACATGTATTATAATTGAATTGTTTTATGCAAACAATTGTAATTTAACATTCTTTGGAATATATGAACACACAGGAAGTAAAATATGAAGTCTCTCTCCAACAGTGTCAGAAAGATGGTGTTAACTGGTGAACAGGACAAGAAACCATGTAGAAGGGTCTAGAGGAACAAAGCTAGGTTATTTTTAATCCTGTGTAAGGTCTGGTATTGTTGGTTGTTCAAGATAGTCTGCCCATAAAGAACAATAGCTAATGAGGATGGATGTATCACCTAAGTATATCAGAAATGGCTGCAGCACGAAAACAATTGTGATACATGTGGAGGGCTCTTTTTTGTTCACTGTCTCTTATATGACTGGCTTTGAAATTAGAGGAAAGTGTCGTGTGTCTACATTCTACACTTGCTAAAACAACATTAGAGAAACAAATGTTAATCAAATTTAAATACTTTGATTTTATAGCTTGTTTTCCAAAGGAAATATTTCAAATGACATTCCTTTCACACTGGCAGAAAAGAAATCCTTTAGAAGAGAGTAAATTAGGTTTGACTCTAATGAAGATGAGCTAACAAATATAAGAAAACTATTTTATAAGAGGATAGAGATACACATAGAAAGGGATTTAGGCAGTGGTATTAGTGACATTGATGAGAAAAGGGTATGTGTTGTTATAGGTAAGAGATTGGAAAAAGTCAACCATATATGAAAATTATGTCTTTTTGTCGGTTTGAGAAAGAAAATATACTGGTTTAATATTGAAAGAGTTTTCTTGGTGCTTTTTTCATGCTCTCAACAATATAAAATTGTCAATTTGGCCCTTGTTAGAGGTTTTTAGTTTGATGTTGACTAAAAAGAAACATCCTGGACAGGCTTGTATTTTCATCTGGAAATTTTTCATCTGGAAAGAGACTGTTCATTCATTCTATGGATTCTTTGAAGTGCATGGCCCAATGAAGCTTCATTCCTTTTTTGTTCAGACCCGCACTGCTATAAACGGAATTAACTAATAAATTAATGTTGCTGAAGAACTTAATTTTGTTTGTTTGTTTGTTTGTTTGTTTGTTTGGGTTCATTCCCATGAGCCCATTCTTTATGGCCATTATCTGCAACTAATTGTTCTTACAAAGGAAAGGCTTATGGTTGAAAATTACTCAGATGACAATGTGAAAAATAATTCATACACTACAATTATGATGATAATGACAACATCATTAATCATAAATCATCACTATGAATGCATGATCACTGATTATTGTAGCACTGGGCTTTTGCTTAGTACCTAGTAATGTTTTAGAAGCTACATGACAAACTGAAAACATTACCAATGTAAACTTAACTGCAATAAGGCCACTACTTTACCACATGATGCTTCTTTAAAATTGTGGTTTCTTGTTTATCTGTTTTCCTATTGTAGTCAAATGGGCTCTTTGCAAATAATTCACTCTAAATTATTCAAACGTGATGCCATCATATATTCTAAAATGGAACTAATTACAAGAATGGACTTGAGTCTTCTATAATCTAGAATATTGTTTTTTAATCTAATTCTACTTCTGAGATAATTACTCAGAATCAATCACTGTCAGGATTATCAAAATAATCAGATTGGAGTTAGAAGCTGTTGATAATAACTCAAAGTCCAATTTCTCCCCATGATAAGGAGATTAAATCAATTCAGAAATTAAGAATTATATTAGTATTATTCTAAAAATAACTTGTAAGCATTATTTTACTTTTTTTTTTTTTTTAATCTTGGATTTCTGTTCACTTTATTTGGAAAAAAATGTGCCCACACCAAACTTTAGGCAGTATTTTAGAAATAAATGCAATGATTCTCAATTTTTCCGAACAGTGGCTTTCATTGCAAGGACTATAGCTTTCTTTCTGTTTCCAGTACTGATTTACGATTCAAAAGGAAGACAACAAAATGAGTCATGAATGTTTGTCATTGAGTCTTGAAAAAAAGAGCACTAAGAAAGTAATTTGTCTGTCAAACCAGTGATTTGCTAAATATGTGCATATATTTGTCAATCTACTGTTACTAAGGCTTTAACACTGTAATGCTGTACCACTCTCCATCATTTTTGAAAGATCATGGAGAACAGGTGAGGTTCCTGAGGACTGGAGGAAAGCCAATGTCACTCCAGTCTTCAAAAAGAGCAAGAAGCAAGACCCTGGAAATTACAGACCAGTCAGCCTCACCTGCATCCTTGGAAAGGTGATGGAGCATCTCATTCTGAAGATCATATCTCAGCACATGGAAGAAAAGGTTATAAAGAGTAGTCAGCATGGATTTACTAAAGGGAGGTCATGTCTGACTAATCTGATAGCCTTCTATGATCATGTGACAATGGGTAGATGCAAGGAGAGCAGTGGATGTTGTCTAGCTTGACTTCAGCAAGGCTTTAGATACTGTCTCCCATAACATCCTTGAGGGCAAGATCACAAAATGTGGGTTAGAAGAGTGGGCAGTGAGATGGGCTGAGAACTGGCTGAACAATAGAGCTTAAAGGGTTGTGATCAGTGGTGCAGAGTCCAGCTTGTGACCCGTAAGAAGTGGTGTTCCCAGGGGTCAGTTCTGGATCCAGTCCTATTCAACATCTTTATCAATGATAAAAACCCTCAGCAAATTTGCTGATGATACTAAACAGGGAGAAGTGGCTGACACTATCACATCTATATTTCAGGTTAAAATGGGAATAATTCCTTAGAACTGGTAATTGTAAAAAGTGCAACCCAGAGGCTCTGCCATTTATATATATTTGCATTTGTTTTTCTATATCAATGACAATAAACACAGATAACCCTCTGAATACTGAAAGAACTAAATGACTGAAGTGCATAAAAGAACTTTGGAACACTCAAGAGTGGACATGCAGCACAGTGCACAAGGTGCAGCAACCCTAAGACAGTCTTCAGAAGAACCAATGAGTTTACACAGCCAAGATGTGTTTTCATACTGTCACATCTCAGTGAAAAAAACTCTTCTGAGTATTAGCTGGAGCTCAGGTTTGCTTTTGTGGGCTCAGCCTGGATGGCATGTCATTTCAAAAGCAAGGGTATCTCTGTTCTTCACTCATCAGAATTCTTTTTCTGGGGTCTGCATGGTCATGGTGTATATACATCTTCTGCCAATTAGTTTTTCTTTGATTTTGGATACCTGAGTTGGTTGCTACTCAGAAACTCAAAAGCCAGTCAGACTTGGCAATCTGCACAATTGTGATTGACACTCTCTTACTTTAATCTTCTGCATGTAGGACTGAAACCAAATTTTAAAAGACACAGTAGGCTCTGAATGCAGTAGACCATCTGTGTAAGCTATGAAAGCTGACAACAACAGAGTATCCCTCCTGTGCCCTGCTTTTAAATAGGCTCCTTGGGGAATAGCAGCTGAGATTCACACTGTCTCAAAGCAATGTAAGCATCAAGGAAATGCGATGCCCAGTGATGTGATGGCAAATCCCTCAGGCTCTGGTGTTAGGTAGGATAGAGATGATGATGATGGTGACAGTACACTAATGAGGAAAATGCTGCAGTAGGCTAGGTAAGTTACCTAGAATTCCTTAATTAGAAATGTCCAAAGCATATAAGTAGCTTGTCTTGTCTAATTTACTTTCTGATAGTTTATATGTGGATATTTATTTCACCCTTCTAAGACTTTTTGTCCCTAACCTTACCTAGACTCCTGAATATCCATGATAATCCTGATACTAGCTCAAAATAATTTCATGTCCATGTTTTCTACCACACTGGCCTTTCCTTCTCATGAGAAAAATCCAAACAGTATTTGCAAGTTTAACTAAAACTTCTTTCAACTTTTAGTCAATTTGTGAAGTGTAAAACTCCTCTTTAAAAAAAAAATAAATAATAATCTTTGGAGCTCATGATTCCCTGAGTCTGAGAAAACATGATGCATTTGTAACACAACAAATTGGTAGTTTCTCATGGATGGCATGTAAATCTGAGAGATATCCAGGCATTCTGACAAAATTTTACTGAGAAAGCAGAAACACAAATTTAAATTAGCAGACATTATTCTAAGCACATCAAAGCCAAATAAAATGTTTGAATGGACCCCTGAAAGGCAAAATGGTCAAGCTCCAAATTATTTCAAGACAATGCAGTTTGCTGTAAAGATAACCACAGTTAATTCAGAGTTCTAAAACCCATATTACCATATGTTCAAATATATATTCTTTCTCTCCAAATAGATTTACTCTTTCAAAGGACATGGAAGCTTATTTTCTGCTAAGTAATGGCCAAATTACACCGTTTCTACCAGAAGAAAGAAAATGGATTCTGAAGGGCAGAAGAAGAAAATGCAAGTCCTAACAAGAAGTTATATGAATGTGTTTGTGTTTCCACATACTTTTTGTTGAGGATATGCCAAATCTCAGTGTCACTGTGGTACCATTAGCAAACCTCCCATTTGCATTAGTAAAAATAAGACAAGGCTCCTTTTGGTAGCAGGGTCCTGATTCTCAGTGCAAGTGTGATAGGCATTATTGTGGCTGGATACTTTCCAACTTTCCACTCAGAAGCTGGGTTTTTTTAAATGACAAGATACAGCCTTGTGTATCATTGCGAGGGTTTTTGTCATTATTAATATTTGTTTTAAAGTCTTTTATTTAGCACTGTCAGCTCTAATAGGTGAAATGACTGATCAGCATGTCTGACAGAAGTCTCTTCTTTGAAATATCATTGTATGAAAGTGTCAGGTTCAAATACTGTGACACTTTCCCTTAAGCACTGAATTGTAAATAAGGACTTGTGATTATGCAAGTGTAGTCAAAGTTGTATGTTTTATCTCAAGTATTAAGGTGATATGGTCTTGACATTCTAAGCACATGCATAGCAAGACATCATGATACAAATTAAGGTCCCAGACCTGGAATGAGTTCAGCAAAGGTGAACCTCTCTGATTTCAATTATGTCCTCATGAATCCCCTGATCGGAATTCATTGCTTGATCAGTAATTTAATGGAGCAATATTGTTTCTTCCTCTTTGCTGTTGGGGTCAGCTTTATTATTAGGTAAAGTACTATGTCTGCTTCCTCCCCTCCTTGTTTTTCCTCCAGAAAATATTCATCATAGCTTAATATCTCAAAATATTTATTTTGTATTTATGCCATCTTTTCTTTGTATTTTGTCAAAGTATATCCATTATGTTAAAAAGTGAAAACTTTAACAAATAATCAAGATACAAGTCATCTAGTCTCCAACCTCTAATTTTCAACAGCAGGATTTAGATTATTTTAGATGGCAATATTCAAAATTTGGATACACATAATCTCCAGTTACCACTGAATGTTACTCACATATTACTTATGTTTTTCCTGGTGATTATATGTCAAAATTTTTTTGAATCCTCAAGGTGCAGAACTCCTCAATGCTACCCTCATTTCTAAATCTATATCTTTTCTTATCTATATGTATACCTAAAGTATTTTGTTCACTACGTGATCATCTCAACTTTGTCCTATATAACTTAATTACCATGTTACATTTTTAATATCATTTCAGTTCTTTTCTCTTGTTTTTTAGGGTCCTTTTTTTGTTGTTGTTGTTGTTAAAACAACTAGTATATTGGGTGGTATAGAAACATCTTCACTGAAGATGCAAG